>NDXB01020487.1:0-35473 GCA_002631895.1 Agapornis roseicollis
TCAAAACACCAGCTACTAAAGAGAAGAAAAACTGACTGCAACTGCTGAACCCAGGACAGTGCTTCAGATAAATTTTGAAAACCTAGAAATGACAGAATACACAGTTGCAGTCTGCACTAGTTGATGTGCTGTTGATGCACTGAGAGTATATTAGTCTTGGTTGATATGCATGGAAACATTGTATGCTTTAAAACTTACTCACATAGCCATGTCTTTAAATGCCTGTGTCTCTTTTTTGGTGCTTTTTGGGTATGACGTTTTCCCCTTGACTTCACTGTGCTAAAGGTTAAGATTTCATGTGTGTGTTTTTTTGTTTTCTTTTGATTTTGTTTTCCCCTAAGTAGCTGGGTGCTTACTGTTTAAGTCCAAATTATTAGCAATAATCTTTTTTAGTTTATTTTTTTTGCTTTGTATAGACTGCATGACAATACTTATGGATTTCTATATACAATCAAGAATCTTTATGCAAGGAGAACGTTCTGGCACGGTTTTTACCTATTTTTGATATGAAAACTATATTTGTTTTCTGAGGTCTCCTTCTTCAGGTCTTGATACAGAAAACACGTCAACTTTAAGCAATCCTCTTTAACCGTATAGTTTTCATCCTGTTTATCTTTGCAGTGCTCGTTCTGAGTTAATCCATGATACTTGTGACCCGTATTGATTCTATGATATCCTGGAACACCTCACATGCCTGTAGACTCCCAAATTTAGGCTACTGGATCAGATTTATTTTACTATTATTATAATTTCCTTTATGACATTTTGAGGAAACAGGATCTAAAGTGCATCTGAGGACATGAATGTGATTATGTCATATTCCCCTTCTTCAGTATTTTAAACTTGCTTATTAATGTGGTGGGGTTTTTTTTGTTTGTTTGTTGTTTTTTTGTTTTTTCTTTTTTTTACTGAAGGAAGCTGTTGTTTTAATCACAGAATTGTGACAAACCTCTTGTGATGCTTCATCAGGATATCCCACTAAAAAAAAGTTGCCTATGGTTTTCATACCACAGATTTTCTTCCACTTCTGCCACAACTGATAGCATTTCTCAAACTTTTCCCATGTTTTCTAATTAACAATAACCATGCAAATAACTCAGCCTCCTCTTTGCAACTATTCTCACTAGACTGCAGCATGGAGAGCAGAAATTGAAGAATTAGGGAGAAATGCAGTCAAGCTTTCAGTCACATTACAGTTTCTGAAGCAGAAATAGCAAATTTCAAAGTAAGTATGGGTTAGGAAGAATGACTTTAAATGTGCACTGATTATGTTAGTTGATTTAGCTGTTTGAGGGAAATCAGTGATAGATGTTGACAGAACAAGGGGTAATGGGTTCAAACTTAAACAGGAGAGGTTTAGATTGAATATAAGGAAGAAATTCTTTCCTGTTAGGGTGGTGAGATGCCAGAATGGGTTGCCCAGGGAAGTTGTGAGTGCTCCATCCCTGGCAGTGTTCAAGGCCAGGTTGGATGAAGCCTTGGGTGACATGGTTTAGTGTGAGGTGTCCCTGCTTATGGCAGGGAGGTCGGAACTAGATGATTTTAAGGTTCTTTCCAACCCTAACTATTCTATGATTCTATGATAGGACTGTGAATAAATTGAGAGATATGTAGTTCAGGACATGTAGAATGATAAAGGGTGTGCTTCCTGTAAAACTGTGGGAAAATAACAGGAAGAGGGTTGAATATCCAGGTTGGATGGGGCTTTGAGCAACCTGGCGTAGTGGAAGATGTCCCTGCATGTGGCAGGGGAATGAGAACTAGGTGACCTTTAAGTTCTCCATCAACCCAAACCATTCTGTGATACTCTTTTAGGACTTCACCATTCTGATTGTGAGCAGCTTCATTTACCTGAGGTGTTTTCAACTGTAAATCCTTAGCAGAATGACTCTCAGTGATTTACACTATTAGTTTTTACTGAAGAAGTGTGTGGCTACTACATCAATAACTATATTGCAACCATTACCTGTTATAATTTGTTTAAAAAAAAGGAAAATTGAACATAATTTCAACATAAAGAAGAAGTTTTTACAGTAATAACAATCATTCTCTGGAACAACCTCCCAGAGGCATGGTAACATCCCCGCCACCAGAAGTTTTCAAGATGGGATTAGACAGGATGGTGGATAATCTCATCTAGGCTCCTTTTCCCATGAAAGGTTGGACCAGAAAATGTGGGCTGTTGTCTGACACAGGATAATTTTAACAGAAAATGATGGGCTATTCGGGCCAGGAAATTAATTGAAATTAGTCCTTCCCAGTGAAAATATTCAGTTTTGTTAAATTTACACTACTCTTGATTTATTTTTCCAATAACTCTAGCTGGCTGGTTTGGGTTTTAACCATAGCTTTTCAATTTGCTATGTAGTCTAAACCATGTCAGTTTAATTCCTTATACACACTTATCTTTATGATTAAAATTAAAAAAAAAAAAATGTTTTTCTGGAATGCTACAAAATGTTGACAATATTCAACAAATGGAAACACTTGATGGAAAGCATGAATGATAACACAGAGATGGTGGAATTAGCTTTTTTACCTTAAAAAGAAACATCTTTCTTTAATGTTTCATGTGTTTCATTGCCTTCTACTTTAAAGGAAAGGTTAATCATTACTCAGACTTTGTTCAGTAAAGTAAAAGTATTTTGGAGACTGTTTTGTGATGCTTCTTTAAAAGGTAGAAGCAATGACAACAAAAAAGAGACAAGAATGTTCAGCTTCTTTTGCATAAGTACTTATAAAAAAAAAAAAAAAGAAAAAGACTTTAATCTGATTTAGTTCAGTGATCTTTGTAATGGAAAGAGCCTTATCCTGCCAGAGTACAAGTGAGTGTATGAGGAATTTCTATACAGATATCTGGAGAAATTGACTAGAAGAAGTTCATAATAGTTTGCAACATGAAAAAGAAAATCTACAAATTTTTAATTAAGAACATTACAATTCATTGTTGGAAACAATCTGTAAATATTCATTATTTTATTTTATTGCTACACAAGCTTTTATATTCTGCCAGTGAGTGGTTATTGTATCTGTCTTTCAGAGTTGATGCAGTTCTTGGCTAGTATCACAAATCATAATCCATGTGATTGTTAGGGGATCAGAAATAGGACACAAACCCATTCTTGTGTTACATAAGTGATGTTGCATAGAAACCAGGATATCAGAAGGAAGACATGAACCTGGGTTTTATATCTTTTATACATTTCGGCACAGCAGGAACAGTTAGACCTGAGGACAAGAAAGTGCTTCATGTTCCACGCTGAAAGTGTAGAGCAGTATCTGTTACATTTTATTGTGGGATAGATAACAAGTAAAATTATTATCTTAGTAACTGCAATTCTAAAAATGCCATCACTTGTGAGTCTGTAGAGGTTAATGCTTTTTAGAGGATGTAGATATTTATGATCTGGTCTACAACCATGCGCTTAAAGACACAACAGAATTATTGACAAATGTCTGTTGAAGCATTGCTATATTTAACTGAAAAGTAAAGATCAAATATATAGTAATGAGTCTTGGTTTAGTGGAAAAATAGGGGGTTTAGGAATATATTTAAATTGCTGTTAACCATATTTTCTTTCTGACTCTAAAGTTGGAATTTTTGGTAAAAGGATATAGTAAAAAATGTATAGCTTACCTGGCATGATAAAGTTCAGGACTTTTATTAAGAATTTATAGTTAACACAGATAATACCTACATCATTTAATGGCACAAAAAACTATTGTAGTCTGTCATGTCAAAGTTGAAAGTTCTAAAAAATATCCAAATAAGTTGTAACAAATATGGTGATTGTATTTGGGCTATCAAAGTCTTTTTTGTTAAACAAATTGTCAGGAAAATTAAATTCATACTGACATAGTGTAGTGCAAACTTATATACAATTAAGTAAAATTGGAATTGATTTCCTATTTCTTTTTCACTACTGTAAATGCATTGGTTTTGCTTTAATATATGTATAAAGGTAAATTGAAATGGCTAACTATATTTTGAAAGCTTTGTATGCACTCAACTTTTTCAGTTAGAGTGAAATTTTCTTATTTGTTACATTTGATTAATTTGTTTTCATGTCTCTTAACATGCCTAAAACCCCCTCAAATTGGGATGAAATCTTAACAGTTAATCCAGTTCCTTTGCTCCTTACAGCAGCATTGCTAAACCTCTGGTTTTCCTCTCTGATTTTTATCTTTATCTTTAATGATATCACACCCTCTCCGGTTTGTTGTACACCTTTGCTACCTCAGCTCTTTAATGTTTTTTCCTAACACTTAACATGAATCTTTCTTGCTAAATTTAAGTCTGTAACTGGTTTATGCAGATTATTCTTATCTTTTTGCAATGCTCCTTTATGTATTTGAACCCAGTGCTTTCTTCTTTTGTGGATCTCTTCTATTTTCTAGATCTCTGATCTTTTTTTTTGTATACTCTTCACTTGGGTTATAGCACTTTGTCTTTCTTGAGGCTCAGTGTTTGAAAGTGGGTACGGTATTTTAGATGAGTGCAATGCAACGATTCACCTATATTTCAAACTTCTATACATTCCACCAGAGCATTTGATTTCTTTTGCGTACAGCATGATAACATAATTCATACATATTCCTGTTTTGTTCACCATAATCCAAGATCCTCTCCTGAAGTAGTGTGATTCATCCAGCCATATCCTAGTTCAGAGTTGCACAATTTTTCCTATGTGTTATACTGTACATATATATGGATTTTATTTTTTTCAGATTCTTCTCTAATTAGCCAAGATAAATCTGAATTATTATTTTGTCCTCCACCATAATTCTGGCTTTATGTCGTACTCAGATTTACTTAAGTGATCATTAATGTAAAAACGGAACTGCAGTAGAACTAGGATGTACTGCAGAACCACATTCAATACATCCATTTTGATATTTGGCTGAAGATAAATATTGTCTGAATGCAGTTACCTAATGATTTTTGCTACAAACCAATAAACAGTTTAATTGGTGGCATGTTTCCTCAATTGCTTATGAGATTGTCCTCTGAAAAAAACCTTGCCAACCTTACTAAAGTAAATACTGTACTACACACTGAAGATTCTCGAGGATTAGTGAAGAAGAAAGAGCTCCAGTGTACAGGTTAATTAAGATGAAAAGACAAGATTGAAACTGATTTCACCTCTCACCTTCATATAATTTTCTCCTCTCTGCTATTTCCCTGTTTTTTTGTCTTTTGCTCAGAACGTAGAAGGGTATAAAACTGTGAAATTTAGCTATTGTCTGTTGCAGAATTATTTTAAGATTTTTTAAAATAATGGGATTGGTATATAGTATTCAGTTTGAACAACATTTTTACTAAGTACTTGCCAAGAAATATGAAAAGAAAAAGTTTTAGTCAAGGCATTATTATTTTCCTCCATTAGCTATTTTTAAGCAATATTGTGGACTAGGAGTCCTCCAAAGTTACTACTGGTCTAGTCTTATCATTTCCAATCATTTCGTGCTGCAATTTGGCTTAAAATAGCCACTTTACACAAAATTCCTGTAGTGAGACAACCTCCATCCCCTCATCCAAACATGCTTTTTCTATTCTCCCTATTCTGACAATTTTTACCTTCCTTTCAGTATATGCTTTGCCTCATTAATTCTGTTGGCACCCTACAGAAATTTTGGCATTGGTCAAAAATCAATAATTTGGACAATATAAAGCAGCAATGGTGTGTGGCTATATTTTTTATTTTGCGGCCATGTGGTTACTACACTCAATGATCTGTTGAATAACCACACTAATTTATTATCCCCTTGGGTTATTCCATTCTAAAGGCTTATTAACCTCTGCCATGATTTCCCTATAAATATTAAACATTTAAATATCATATATATTAAAAAGCCAGTATACTCTTTATGTGTCATGATTTCAGGTGATTGCACACACATATTGTAGGCAGGGAAGGTATGAACACCATGTTTCTCTCTTCTAGTTCTGGGTTCTGACATCTTTATAGGTGAGTAGCTGCTGGAGTCTTCAAAAAAACGTGCATGCAGGCAGTCTCCTTAATGTGTCCTTCCTCATATTTCTATCTGCACATATTTTCTATGTCACTGCCTTCACTGGGCTTTAAGGACATATTTGTATTAGTGCCTTTTCAATATTTCCACCAGAATTTTGGTGCAGAAATATGGTGGGGTTTTGTTGTGTGGTGGGTTTTGTTGTGTGGTCAGTTTTGTTTTTTTTTTTTTTAAGCCTATTTATATTGATTTTGTCTAAAATAAAAAAAAATAAATAATTTTTTTTATATCTAGGGAATTCAGATAGCTTTTAAATGTAGCCAATCCTGAGAGTTTTTATATGGATGGATGTTTCTCAGCTGTACTTTAAAAAACACAAGTGAATTTGACATTGTGCCTGTACTTTTTGCAAAGAGCACAAAATACAGGAATGCCTTACTACTCACAGGGAAAAAAAAAAAAACACAATGAAAAAATGGTTGGTGATAAATCATATATTTTTAAAAATGAATGTACAACCCAGTTTTCCATGACATTTGTTTAAGCTATACTTAAATATTTGAGCAAGGCAGGAAAGCAGTGGCTTTTCATAAAACTGATTGCAGCTATTTATTCATTTAGAATAATCTATTGCTTTAGTTCAAAATAGACAAGCAATGGCAATATAAGTTGCATCCAGTTTTGTCTCAGCAAATTTATTATCAGCATTCTTATTTTTCCTCCCCTTAGAGCAGGATTTTTGTTGAATTGTTTTCCAGTATATGCAGGGCTGAAAGTGGTTCATTTTTTATATGCAGATATGGTTTGTTCTGCTTATTTTTTATTTAGTTTCATAATTATGGCAGAAATTATAGTGCAGTTACATTTTACTGTAAGTCCTATTTTTGCTACTTTGGTGGCCTAGCTTGCCCAGTTCTTTCAAGATCGGCATCACAACTATGTCTTTTTCTGACAAGTAGAGTGTCAAATATATTTCATAAATGTGTTTTGCTACTTGGGTAGTCATTAAGGAAAGTATCTAATTAAATCAATTACAATTTTGATCTTGAAAGAAATCAGAGATAAGCATGCTACATTTTTGTCAGTTCTATTGGACTACTCCAAATTTCTCCACCATTTGTTTTTGGTGTCATTGTGTCATATTCTGTTTTGAACTCCAGATAAGTGAGATATACTAAATTTCTTTCTCTAGAAGAATATGATCTGATTATACAAAAAATTATGTCAGTATAGTTGCTATAAACTACCTTTAGACACCCCATGTTGATTCTTGCTTCACTCCCTACTTCATATCCTTAGTTTTTTTGTGAAATCGCATATATTAGTAACATTAGAAGAAGAACAATCAGAACACTTTTTTTTTTTCTTTATGAAAATACGTACTACACGAAAATAGGTGCTTTTCTGTATACCTAGAAATGCACACAATGACATATCTTATGTAACACTGGAATTTTATATGGCTATTATCAAAGAATGATCAATAATATATTTTTTTGGAGTTAGCCAGAATTATCTTTGTTACACTTGCACCCCAAGACTAAAAAAAAAAAAAAAAAAAAAAATTAGCATTGTGCAAACCTGACCTTTATCCATTGTTTGCCATCTGCAAATTTTACTTTTTGCCTACAGTACAAAAATACAGAAAGAATTATAATGAGAATCATGAATTATTTACTAACAGGGGCTTTGTAAATCCCCAAGCTACAGAACATGAATAAATAGGTGGTATTGAAAATAAGTTCACTGTTTCACCATTATTGGGTTCTGTTCATCCTACATTCCATGCTGAATGCTATTTCACGGCAGTATTTTTTACTTTGTTTTATTTTGCAAGAGTGCAATTTTATCATAAATGTAAATTGCTAGGTAGCTCTGAATGTAAAATGTGTGCACATACAAAGATACACACACAAAACATAAAAAATAAAAAAAAAAAAAAAAACAAAAAAAAAAAAAAAAACAAAAAAAAAAAAAAAAACAAAAAAAAAAAAAAAAACAAAAAAAAAAAAAAAAACAAAAAAAAAAAAAAAAACAAAAAAAAAAAAAAAAACAGAAAAAAGAAAAGGAAATTAGTTAATGCAGTGAAAAACATGGTATTTCAAAACATAACTGTGTTTTGGTTTGTTTTCAACTGAATAAGTCATTCAGTTGAAAGGGATTCCCTCTCAATAGGCTGTTACATTTTAAGGAGTGCATGTTTAATGAGGTATTGCCTTCTGAAGGCAAGGGTTATAAAAAAGCTTGCTTACATTCTGAACAATCTAGGTGACTTAGAAGAAGTTCTATCTCTCTTCTGTATTCCAGCATCTATGGAGAGAAAGGCTGTGGTCTGAGGAGAGCCAAAAGGTATTTGGAGGAAGAGCCATTACTTTAAGAAATGCAAAATGTTACAAGAAGGAGTCAACCTTTGGCACCAAAATTTTGCTGAAATTATGTCAAGTGGAATGCATTTAATCACCATTGACTTGCAGGCTGGCTTGTCAAAATTTGTTCTTACAGATTTACCAGTAAACCTCCTGAGATCTAGGCATAAGTCATCAGTCAGAACCTATATCATTAGCTATTCTGTTAAAATAATATTTTCCTTGCAGTAGCTTCTGACCTTGTAGTCAACTCAAACTAGAAATACCAGGTTTTATAGTAGTTGTGTAGCTTCCATACTGTTTTCTGTCCCAAGGGCACACAAACTGAAGACTGTTCAGAGTACAACTCCTTAATTTCTTCAACTTAAAAAAAAAAAGAAATGAGTAAGGCACAGACTCCAATTTTAACATTTCAGTACCTCATGTATGAGTATCATTAAAAGTCTGACATTTGACAGCACATAGCGCATTGGTGCCACACAAATTTCAAAAGAAAGTGTAGAAAAATATACCACAAAACTGATACTTATAACTTTGCAAACGCTTTCTGTTAACAAACTGGCTTTCCAATCTTAAAAAGAACAGAGATAAAAGAAATAAAATACATTGAAGGACTGATTAGTTTTTTTCACTAGCAATACAGAAAGATGTACATGTATGATATGGTGCACATATTCAGGTGCTCTAAACACATGCAAGTTGGGGCTTTGCATAGTGGATTTTCTTTTTATCCACAATCATTATAAAATAATGTATATGTGGAGATGGAGATGTCCTCCTTGCAATTTTAATGTACATTAAATGTACGGTAAACTCCAGTATGGTATAAATACACTTTTGTCCATACAGTTTTTTTAATTATTGTTAGTAATGCATCTTTTTTTGTGGATTTTTTTTCTCCTTCATGCTATTAATATTAATAAATCTTCCTTTATGATCATAATCAAAGACTTATATACATGAGAACGGACAGTTATTTTATAATACCTTCTTGAATATGGACTTCATTTATATAGCACAATAGTATACATGGGGAGGGTTTTTTTCCCATATTTATTTGTTTACTTAAGATGCTAAAACTTTCCTAAGTTTAAATATGATGAGAAACAGACCTTTAATTTCTTTTCTTCATTGTCACTTAGTTTGTATTTTTATACTGTTTCAAATTATCAACGATTTTACATTAAGAATGTCAGCTGATTCTCAGATTTTTTGCATCAGACCTTTATTCCTCTTAAACTCTGCTTAAACTCTTCCCAAACATGGCTTAACGATAAGGAATAGGATTTCTTGACTTTTGTGGTTAAGTGCTAACAATTTCTGTGGTTGAAATAGTCCTGTGTTCTTTAAAGTCCTGTTCCTTGTTAAAGATGACTAATATTAACTTATATTTCATTTAACTAATTTTGATAAATTAATAATTTTAATAAACAACATTTGGCATAGATGCAAGGGCATTTAGCAAAATAATCCTGTCCAGATTCATTAAAAAAATGAGTCTTTGGTATAAGGGCTAATTTTTGCTCTCAGTATAACTGGCAGACACAAATGTGTTACTGATAACAGCTGTATGTGAACATCTTCAAGAATTTTTTTACATGCCCTGAACAGGTATGTTTCTGTGTCATTTGCTCTAATTTAAGGTCTCTTCGTCTGTTGATCACTCTGTCTGTCACTGGGTCTAGCATGAACAAGTACAAAGGAGCAGAAGGTTCAGGCCTCAACAGAGAAAGTCCAATGACTTGCATGGACTCACAGTTATTCCTTTCCGTATTAGAAGCAGATGAGTTACCCTCCCTAGGGGTATTTAAGATGTGGTGCATGGTTTAGTGGTGGACTTGGCAGTGCTAGGTTTATGGTTGGATTCAATGATCAACCTAAATCATAGAATCATAGAATAGTTAGGGTTGGAAAGGACCTTAAGATCATCTAGTTACAACCCCCAGTGATTCTATAATTAATGAGGAATCATGCACTTAAATTGAAAATTAAAATTTAAAGATTCTTTTCCTCTTGTACTGTTTTCTATGCACTGTAGCAGTTACAGGAGGAGTTTCTTAGTCTTCCAGTTCTAAACTTTCACTATTTGGAACATCATTTGGGTTACATTAAAATAATGAGTATTTAACATAGCATGTTTTACTTCATTATCTCCAATTTGTGTCACTGTAAGTGTTAATTATAGTAGGTGTGATTTTACCTCATATGCTCTAATCCAGTAATATTTTTGCAAAAACTCATACTTAGGTTAATCTCAAGGGATTTTACAGGAAAAAGTGAAATGTTCATCCTTTCTGCTTTGATTTGTAAGTTACAACTTGTTTTCGTTTATGAGATATCTCACTGTCACTACATCCCTCACTTTTTTCTGGGATAAATTTAGGTTAATATGCCAATCTAGAACAATAAGGCTTCCCATACTTTTTCTGTTTCAGAGTCATTATAGAAGAAACTTGATTTCTGACACATACAATGAAATTTGCATTAACTTTGGTGAAAGATTTGAAGCTAGTTACTTAAACATTTTGTCAAGCCTCTTTTTCCAGTTTTCTTTTTCCAGATAATTATATTCTATAAAGCTTCAATTGTATATAACTTAACTTTAGAGTTATTTATTTGCAAAGGTGACTTTTGATGGAGCTAGGTTCTTTTCAGTGATGTCCAGTGATAGGACAAGGGGCAGTGGGTGTAAACTGGAGCACAGGAGGTTCCATATGAACATCAGGAGGAACTTCTTTACTGTGAGAGTAACAGGCACTGGAACAGGTTGCCCAGGGGGGTTGTGGAGTTTCCTACGTTGGAGATATTCAAGGCCCACCTGGACAAATTCCTGTGTGATGTAATTTAGGTTACCCTGCTCTTGCAGGGGGGTTGGACTAGATGATCTTTCAAGGTCCCTTCCAACCCTTAGGATTCTGTGATTCTGTGATTTCAGAATGGTAGATTCCTGTAGAAATATTTATATGTTGGTATAATTTAATTCCAGAACACTGTTACACATGTATTTTACAGATGATTGAATGATTTTGTTTAAGGATTTTTTTTACCTTTTATAGCTTTCATCTGTGGTTAGCAAACACATGCTGCAGTAATAAAACAATAAAATAATAATTGTGTTCTATTGAAGTCTTTGCATGTTATTTTATCAATACAGACTTTTGACTTACTTCAAGTTCAAGAACATTTTTACAGTACAGATGTTCTAAAAATAACAGTTCTGAAGTCCATCTTCCCAAAGGACCTGCAAGTCAATTGAAACCTCATTTAAAATATCAAAGAACGTGAACAGTCATATATTGGAAATAATTATATTCAAATCAACTGACTTAAATACTCAAAATACTAAGAATATGATTTTTAGAACAGAAAATGTAGAACTTAGGTCAAATGCATAGGATTCTAAAGCAATAACTGAAAAAAGAGGATAAAAGGTAAGTATCGGTAGTTCAAAGACAATGTTTCACTTTCAAAAGGATGTAGCATTTTCTGATGGACTTAATTAATAACATCATAGTCATAAGTTGTGTAATGAACAATTTTTTTTTTTTTCCTACTGAGGGAGGCAATACTGTAAGTTTCTATCACAGATTTTTTCTGGAAAAAAACCCAAACAATTAAAATAAAAGGTGTAATAGTAAAAATTGAAACTTATTTTGCTTTTATTTCAGTTATTTTCCTAAACCAATGATACAGTATTTTGTTTGAGAATTAGAAGCCTATTTCATGGTAAAGATAGCATATTTGGATGGTGAGGGGTATGTTTTAAAAGACAAGAAACCTGCTTCAGACAAGCTTAGACATGTTCTGATATCTCCTCAACTTGTATATGAAACCTCAGATACCTATGCTGTGCTCTTTTACAGCATTACCAGATGATCTAGATGATCTTACCAGATCATCTACCAGATGATCTATACTTTGTCTAAGATCATTAGGTTTTCATAATGTTGGGCTTTTTGTAATAAATTTGGACTGTGATATGTTAGTAAATTTCAGTAGGGAGCCTTACTGCCTTGGAAGCTTCAGTGTTGATACTGTTGCTGCCTAAACCCTTCAAGGGACAAATTCATTGCTCTGGACAATGCAGCCATTCATGTAAATTACTTAGTGTCTTAACATTAGTTGAGATGCCAAACATCTTCCCTAAATCCTGTGGCACACAGCAGTAAGGGAGAACATTTTTTTACTGAAAAAGCTCCAAATTATAGTATTGTCTCTGAATAAACTGCACTGTGTATTGGCTTTCTGTATTATGTAAAGTAACTTCCACATTCTCTTTTCCTGCTTACCAGTGACTGAGTAGAGTTCAGCTTATATCCCTGTTAAGAAAAGAAGAAAACCGAGGCATGATTTCTATGGCTAGAATTACTACCAAGGTGTCCACAACAAACTGTTTACTGCTCAGCCTTAGAGAAGAATTTTCATTGTGGTGCTTTGGGTTTATTTATTTCTATATTTTTTTAAATGTGTTAATTTTTATTACTTCTTTGACAGAGGGCCATAACGATAGCCAGTGAAGGATCTGTCAGTCAAATAAATACCTTTGTAAAATTACTTGTGTGGTAATTCTTAATCTTTCCTTTTTTCAACTTGGATATTCCACCAGGGGTCAGCAGGATGTGATAATTATGATGGATTTATAAAATCCACATAAAAGTGGCTATGTCATGAAATCAGGGAAAGTCAGGAAATTTTGGTTCTGTGCTGTGTATTCTACCAGAGTATCTGTAAGCAACATATACAGCTATGGTGCAACATTCCCTCATTGTTAAAAGAAAGTTTGTGTGTGTGTGTGTTTGTGTGCCTCACCTGATATGGAAACACATATACAGCATTACTTATCTGGTTGCCTAATGTAGGTTTCATTCTTGAAGTATTTGTATGTATGCTTGCATTATGCATGTCAGCAATTTTGCTGATGACACCAAGTTGTGTGGCTCTGTGGATACACTGGAGGGAGGGAATGCCATCCAGAGGGACTTTGACATGCTTGTGAGCTGGGCTGATGCCAACCTCATGAAGTTTAAGCATGGCAAGTGCAAGGTCCTACACCTGGGTCGGAGCACTCCCAGGCACAGCTACAGGTTGGGCAGAGAGAAGATCCAGAGCAGCCCTGTGGAGAAGGACTTGGGGGTGGTGGTCAATGAGAAAATGAACATGAGCCAACAGTGTGCACTTGTAACCCAGAAAGCCAATAGTATCGTGGGCTGCATCAAAAGGAGCGTGACCAGCAGGTCAAAGGAGGTGATCCTGCCCCTCTACTCTGCTCTCGTGAGACCTCACTTAGAGTATTGTGTGCAGTTCTGGTGTCCTTAACATAAAAAGGACATGGAGCTGTTGGAGCAAGTCCAGAGGAGGGCCACAAGGATGATCAGGAGACTCGAGCATCTCCTGTATGAAGACAGGCTGAGAAAGTTGGGATTGTAGCCTAAAGAAGAGAAGGCTGCGTGGAGACGTCATAGCAGCCTTCCAGTATCGAAAGGGGCCTATTTTGATGCTAGGGATGAACTATTCATTAGGGACTGTATTGACAGGACAAGGGGTAATGGTTTAAAACTTAAACAGGGGAGGTTTAGATTGGATATAAGGAAGAAATTCTTTCCTGTTCAGGTGGTGAGGCACTGGAATGGGTTGCCCAGGGAAGTTGTGAGTGCTCCATCGCTGGCAGTATTTAACGCCAGGTTGAACGAAGCCTTGGGTGGCACGCTTTAGTGTGAGGTGTCCCTGCTTATGGCAGGGGTTTGGATATTAAGGTCCTTTCCAACCCTAACTATTCTATGAATCTATGATTCTATGTGATGTGTAGTGAAACATAATGGAGACTGTAACTACTGTGTGCCGAAAAATGTAGTAAAAGATTCCATTTGAAAAAAAATTGTAAGTTGAAAGTTCACAAATGACACATTCCTAACAGATTATGCTAGCTTTTCTTTTTCATTTGGGAAGCTATGGAGATTTTCTGCTATCTTCTCTTTAGATGAAGGTGGAATCCACAATGTGATGAATGTTATCCAAGTAACTGGAAACCTGAAAAAGCTTCCTGCCCACTGGCAGGGTAGGTGGAGTGTCAAACACAAAAATTGTTTAAAGAAAATACTCACAGGGAAGGCTTTTGGGAAGCTTCAAATAATAACAGAAAGGGACCTATGTGGATATATTTCTGCATCACAGAATTATTTAGGTTGGAAAAGACCTGTAAGATCATTAAGTCCAACTGTAAATCTAACACTGCTAAGTCCACCACTAAACCATGTCCCTAAGTGCTGCATCTACACATCTTTTAGATACCTACAGGCATGGCGACTCAACCACTTCCCTGTGCAGCCTGTTCCAGTGCTGACAAGCCCTTCAGTGAAGAATTTTTCCTCAGTATGCAATTGAAACCTTCCTGGTGTAGCTTAAGGCCATTTCTTCTCATCCTATCACTTGTAATTTGGGAAAAGAGACCAACACCCACTTCGCTACAACCTCCTTTTGTACCTGCTGAATTTCAGTTGGTTGAACCAGCAGTTGCAGCATTGCCAGTCTCAACTTGAGGCAGACAGACTATAATGCCAGGGTGCTGGGGAAGAGTGCCATCCTTTGTAGTGGAAGCCTGCAATTTAGTTCAGACTTAAACAGGAGAGGTTTAGATTGGATATAAGGAAGAAATTCTTTCCTGTTCAGGTGGTGAGATGCCGGAATGGGTTGCCCAGGGAGGTTGTGAGTGCTCCATCCCTGGCAGTGTTCAAGGCCAGGTTGGATGAAGCCTTGGGTGGCACGGTTTAGTGTGAGGTGTCCCTGCTTATGGCAGGGGGGTTGGAACTAGATGATTTTAAAGTCCTTTCCAACCCTAACTATTCTATGATTCTATGATTCTATGTACTGTGCCGATTACATGCCAAAGTAACCAGAAAGCTCTCTCCTTTTCTCAAATGTACTTGCTATTTAGAGAATGATACTATATGTCTCTGTACCTTATACTTCAGGTTGTATTCATTACAGAGAACCATGGGCTCTCTTAACATCCTAAATGATTTTGTAGCCTGCTGCTTGAATTTTATTTTTAAGTCCTCCAATGGATCTAGCCAGGTGAAATGATTCCTCTAAACTTTTTTTTTTTCCATAGCAGGAGCTGCAAGACTAGAAGAAACGCCACCTATAAGCATTAAAATTTGTTCCCCTTCATGACTCTTGATAGGGATCATATATAGCAGCAACCAATGATTTGGCGCTGGCAATGGGGACAGTTCATTCTAAAATGTGTCTGTTCTAAGTACAGAGTATCAAACTACAAAACCAAAACAACTGAAACAAAACCACATAAATTATTTCTTTCCCGTTCTCAAGAAACATTGAAAAGAAGCAGTTTTGTTGTGACTTAAAATATATAGTGAAAATGGAATTATTTGCTTTTTGCTGCTTTCAGGATCAGTATGAAATGCTTTTAATAAAAACATTGAGATTTTCACAAATGAGATTTGTCCATGAAATTCTCAGAACAAATACCTTAGTATCCATGCTCTCACATCTCAAAGAAGGGAAAAAAGGTGGCAATATGAAAATAAATTATTTTAAAAGAGTAAATCTCTGTCAAGTATGCATAATCATAACTACGGTAATGTCTTCCCATGCAATGAATAATTAGACAAATAGGCTAATTTTATTTCAGATAAAATTTGAATCAAGTTCATCTTTCACTAGAGGAAATACTAGCTCCCCAATAGCAAAGGTATATATTAAGTAAATATCTTAAGCAATCAGATATTCTCAGATATATATATTAAAAAAAAAAAAAAAAAAAAAAAAGAAAAGTGTTTAAAAAAAACCAAAAAAATTTAGAGGCTTATTTTGGACCAGCTTCCAGGCTTCCTAAAATTTAGTTTGCATGTATTTGTATATGTTTTATTTTATCTCAGAGCTAAGACTGGAGAAGCTCAGGGCTGAATTTAAGTTTCTGACCATAGGCTCAAGTGCAATTGTAACATTTGTTTTCAAGTTACATGAAATACTTGAACTTTTGCCAGAGTTATGTAATCCTTTTTCCACTGTCTTGGATGTCTTGTCTCAAACTTACAGACAGAAGGTTAGGTTCTTTATCTTCACAACTGAACATTGTTTCCTCCATTTCTTCCTTCACTTGTTTGGATTGCATTGCCACTTGCCCATGACCAACATTCCAGCCACGTTTCTTACTCCTCCTCTGTGTACCTCTTCAAAATACTTTCCTTTTAGCTTGCAATTGAAGTTAATGCTTATAAAATGATCTACCACAAGTACAACTATGTGAGTTTGAAGGAAACCAAGCAGACTTTCATCAGAAGCATTTGCCATTGTCAAGGACCAAGCAATATCTCCAGAATGCTCCTATTACCAAGTATTGCAAATTCCACTGGAAAAAAAAAACAACTTTCATTGCATTTTTGTCTGCAGATGTCTAAATATAGGTAGACATGTGGGATCTATGATGACATTTTGTAATAGAAGATGAAATAGGAGTTCATAGAAAATATATTTGGTAAGCAGGACAAAGGAAATGAAAAGAGAAATCATTTCATATAGATACATGAATTCTGCTAGGTGGGGATAGAAAAGCAGAGTAGTGCTCTCATCACTGCATACTAGTCTGAAGCAAACAAAAATAAAACAATTTCTTTGTAGTGAATAGAAAAAGAATCTAGAGAGAATGATCTAGAAAGCAGATTTCTTATTTCTACTATGTGTAGATCTAAGTACATAATGTATCTGGAACAATTGAAAAAAACCAACCAAACCAAACTGTGGTCTTAAATGAAATATTAAAGTTAATTTCTGAATTAGATTGTGAGGAAGTATTGGTATTTGTAATTAAAATTTAAATATATAATCTTTACAATCACTGGGCTTGTACGTTCTTCTTGTGTGCATGTCATGGGAGGACTCTAATCTGAAAAGGCCAGGATGAGGATGGTATTGGACATATTTCTTTGTCGGGCATTGATTTATAAATCCCAAGCATTAGGATATATAAATCCTAATGCATTATGGGTATCAGATATTAACATAATAATTTTGAACTGTAGCTCAAAACTATATGCACGAGTAAGAAAAATGTTTTTTTAAATCCAGTTATTTATCATTTTAGGCATGTAGAATTTGTGGGGTTTATTTGGTTTTGGGTTTTTTTTTCTTTTTTCTCCCATGGATGTATAGTGATCCTCAGAATATTGCTGTATTTAATACAGCAAACACCACCAGATATGATCCACCCTAGTAGTTAAATTGTATAATAATTATTACTATACGGCATAGGAAATTGTTTCTTACGGTTACTCTTTCCCATTCATATCATCAGGATTTATATTTCTAAAGCTACATCTTTTATTTTTGCCACCTCAAATTCTCACTCAAACTCTCTCATTATATTTCTCTCCTTTTCTATGTAAATAATAATAATGAATATAATTTCATAATCTTTCAGTTGAAAATTCTTTGTTATACTTAAAAGTAGCTAGCTTCTTCAGAACCTACAGTCTTATTCATATCTTCTCATTGCACATGACTATGCAAGATATGATGCAGAGAAATTAGTAAAATTGAAATAGTAAAGAAATATGTCCTCATATCTGAGAACACCTGCACCAGCTGCTTATATTTATCATTAGTGCTGAAGTCACCAAATTCATTTGTTAGAACAGCAATAGTTATTTTCACCCATGTAGTGCAATTCATCTGCAGTCATGAGACCCTCTTTTCGTTGGTGCATTTGCATTACAAAGCATAGCAGCTTTGGAAAATGAGAACGCTCACTTCATGACATGATATTAAGCATCCTTAGTGGACAACAAACTGATATTTCACTATTCTCAGTGTATAACTTGTCTATTTGCATGTGAAGAATTAGAGTATGTTTAGTAAAATAGATGATATTTTTCCCACATTTTGTTCTGTTTGGTTTAGAGTGCTGGAGGTAAATTCATGGGAATAATTGTTAAAATTCTGTGGTTTGGGTTTGCTGGATTTTTACCAATTTTCCTAATTAATGCATTTTTTCCTAGTTAAAAATAAAAGTAAATAATTTAAAATATGCAAAGCTAAACCTAAATATAGGATCCTGAAGTGGTTGACCTGATTTTTTTTACAGTGCTTTATAGAGTTCCTGCGCAAATTGTGTATTTCATACTGTTTCTGTATTTAAACATAAGACAGCAATTTTAGAGGGGTAAAATACAGTATATTTCTTACTTTTCCTTTCCACATGTATTACTATTAAAAAAATGTCCAGCACAGAAGGAGAAAATTAATTGTGATAGTATAGGCACCTGCTCATGTGATACAGCTGTGAGGAGGGTGGGAAAGGAAAACAGTTCAACAGCCCTGTTTTTAACAATCCTTAACAATTCCAGCTCAATATGTCACTTTTGTCCTGATAATCAAGTATTATAATGATTCTAAGATGTAATTTCTATTAATACAGAAGATATTATTCCTAAGGTATACATCCCCTTTAAAGTCACAAATTTGGAAATATGAACAAAGATTGGGTGAAACAGAGAGGATTTTCATTGGTTTACAGTAATATTTAATTTAACAGACAACAAGTTAATATTTCTGTCTCTGTTTTGCTCTTACTCAGTATCATATATATTTACATTGTTGTAAATAAGATCAGAATTTGGCCCTTAGTTTTTATAGACACTTACTTTTCTCTAACATTGCTTTATATTACTGAATAATCTCATCTATGTAGAGATGCAAGCGAGGCCATTGAGAAAGAGAACAGATTTTGGCAGCACCAGGTGCTTCTGATTCTGGATCTGGTGGTGGTTTGCTGTTTTGGGTTTTTTTGGGAGGTGGGGGGGTTTGTGGTTTTTTTTGTTTGTTTGTTTGTTTGTTTGTTTGTGTTTGGTTTTTTTTTGCTTGTTTGGTTTTTTGGTTTTTTTTGGACTATCTGCAGTAATCATCTAAAGGCAGCTTGAGTGCTCAATCCATTACTTAATGCCAAAAGTGTGCTATAAGCTTGCCTATTGGTATAGGAATATGAAAGGAAAGATGAGAACAGGTTTTTTTGATTTAGACTGATTTAGAACTACTTTTCTTAGATGTGAGGATTCTGATAAGTCATTGTCAAGCCTTCAGAAATGGTTTTGAGCTATTCCCTAAAGCGAGGTAAAAACTTCTTGTTTCTTATGTTACTCTTCCTACTGGTAAACTACAGCTTGGTTTTATATGTTTAATTGTTTTTCTAGTAATAAGAGTTGTATTCTTGTTATGCCTAAGGAAAAAAAAATCATCATGTGTGGTGTAGACTACAAAAGGCAGATTTATTTTAATAGCTTGTGTTCATAAAGAAAAAGCATTGTGTAGGGAGTCTGTTAGAGCTTTGGGATTATACCTGCATTATTGCAGTAATACCAGTGATAAGAAGAAAATGTCAGTCTTTGTCACACTTCGTGCTGTTGATCCCATGGCCTAAATTACAAGTTATGGTTTTCAAAGTATGGTTGAATCCTAAAATTAGTCTATAAAAAGGAATATACACTTTCAGCAGTGTTTAATGCTGATTGCATTGTTGGAAAGGTGGACTTTGCGTGGGGAATGCCCCTGTTAAGTCTCTCACTACTACAGTAAGAATATCTTATGGTACTCAGCTACTGTCTGAAATTAGAACAGGCTGATGAACTTTAGCTTAATGGATTCTGCCACTACAGATTCACCCCAAGTTAAAGCATTAACATGACACCAGCATGCCTCTGGGATTTTTTTTGCCACAGTCTTAACTATCACTGTGATGTTGCTGATTGAACTGTGGGATTTATTCAAGACCATGTGTCTTCATTTTATATTAAGGTGGTGGGGCAGGGCTGTCTGTCATTTCCTACACTAATAAGAGTTATTATTTAAATATAGTTGTAAAGAAATTCGGTTTTGAAGGCTTTATATTTGATGTAAGACTTTCTCTAAGAGTTGATTATGCTGTTGTAACTTACAGTTTGTACTTAGCTGTTAGAATGTTTGCTTTGAAAGTATGCTTATCTTTGTTTTATTACTTCTTTGCAGTCCAGCAAAGAATGCATAACTCCTCATTGCCTTCATATGTTTACAAATGAGACTATTTGCACATCTAGATATATTTGCCATAAAACTTGTAAAGGCTGTTACAAATACTGATGATGCTTTTATAAGTGTGCTTTCTCTTCATTCTTTGTAAAGCACAAATATTTTAAATAGCCACTATTTTTTCTACTGAAGACATTAGTCCTTTAAGGCTTCAGATATCTGTGTGATCTCTCTGACAGATGATATCCCATGTTAGAGTCATTTGGTTTCCTTGTGCTTGAAACTAATGAAAGTAGTAATTGTCAATTTTTGCGAGGTATGCCTATCATATTTCATCGTAGCATCTATTACCAATGAAAAATAAGTGAAAACTTTCATTAATGCACACACATAAAGGAGACTAGGGGCAAAGGATAAGAGACTAGGATCAGTCCTGCAAGAAGAAAGAAATAAGTCTCGTAATGGACCTGAAATACAAGTTAAAGAACTGATGAACTATGTTCTACCTTTCTTTAATGAAACAAAAGTAGAACAGAGGAAAGAGAATTACATTAGGTGCTGATAGACAGACATAGGAATTCAGAAGTCCATTACTGACAAGGTGTAAAAGTTTAGAAGGAAGATAGGAAACTTAGAACAGAAGAAGCTCATGAGGGAAAAACAGAATGATAGCTGGGCAGATAAACCTCTTAGCAAGCTTGGCTGGTCACGATAGGATGAGGTAAGCAAGAGGATGGGGAAAGAGGTAATCTTTGTGGTCCTTAGCTCAGGCCTTGAGCCCTTTAAATTCATTAATGAGAGCTCTGATTCAGGTCTATGAAGCAATGTACAGTAGTAAATAATGTTATCCCTTCCGCCTTAAATTAAGTATCCAAAATTAGCAGATACTTCGACCTTTTAATTTGTTGTCTTAACTCCTATTCTGTTAAATGGGGATAATGGTAGATCCTTGTCTCAATGAAGGCCTGTGGAAAATAGTTAGAATTGGGAAGCAGTAGTATGATGCATGCCACCAAAGAGCTCATGAGGGAGCTGATAATTTTTTCCCAATTCACAATTTAATAGCACACAGTTAATAAGGCATGAGGTCACCCATTAAATGATAAGAGTAAGAACTAAATACTGAATAGTTTCATGTTAGTTGATGCAACTCTACCTAAAATCAAAATTGTGTCTGTTCAAGGGTTGTTATTAAATTTGCAGAAACAAACTTAATTAGTTATTATCTTTTGGATATCTTAGTGTACAATTTTAACATTATTTTCACCTATACTTTGAGGAGATGTGGTGTATGGGAGAGAGTAGTTTGTGATAGGTCACCTGAGAGGGAACTTGGTAAATCTCACAAGTGTCTTTCCTACATTTGATACACTTTGGGGATTATGTAACCTCATAATTAAATTGAATGTGTCTTTCTCAG
Organism: Agapornis roseicollis; assembly: GCA_002631895.1. NCBI lineage: Eukaryota > Metazoa > Chordata > Aves > Psittaciformes > Psittacidae > Agapornis > Agapornis roseicollis. The sequence goes on from NDXB01020487.1 coordinate 21,778, forward strand.
TGAGCATTAGTTGTATGTAGAACCTGCCTACCTAATTTCTTCCGTGTCTGCATACCTTCTGAATTCTTAAGTGTATACACATAAGCATATGGCTGTATGTTAAAAGTAAAACAAACTGTCTCATGGTTACTGTCTTTCACCTCATAATACAAATCCATGTAGTGCCAATTGTAGTGCCACTTTCTGGTATTACCACCAGTGTAGTGTTACAGGGAGACAAAAGGAAGTTCTGCTAGACTCAAAAGTCTATGTAATGTCTGGTTGCAAGTATGAAACCTCAAACAAAATATAGTATCTGGTACATAAAATGTAGCAAGGAAAAGAGATTTCTGCAAGGCTATTTTTAATGCCCGTATGACTTCCATGGCTGGTAGCCATTCAAAAGATGTATGCCTTGAAAAAAATTATGCGTTCTTTGGTTGTGTGGGTTTGTGGGTTTTTTTCCTTGCCTTTGGGAAATATGGGGTTTGTGAGTTGGAAGATCATGTGTATTCTGACTATCTCAAAACAGAAAACAGTAAGAAGACAAATGAGTAGTCTGAGCTGCAGAGGGGAATACAGTGTATTTCATTTGTGTCTCTGTACTGAAATAATAAAGATCACAAGTCTCTTGAGAAATACACTTACTACTAGGTGATGGTTTTTTTAATGACAAACTTCTCAAACTTTTAATGGTCTGTTGTGAATTTTTCCTCTGGAAATGTGGCTTCTGGAAAATCAATTATTTCTTATAGAAAACTTTCATTTTCCTTAAATTCTAGCTTAGGTTCTCATCCGGCTTTTTAGCTCCATGTTGGATTTGTAGATGGACCCATTATTCTTTGCTGACAATTATGTCTTTTGTATTGGGAATGAGGAGCTATTAGCTTTTACTTTATTCATATTGCATTGGTTTTTTCCCTGTTAGCTTGAGGGAACATTATATGAAATATAATTTGTTCACAGGAAAATAAAGGTAAGAATCTGATACAGAGCTTTTATGAGGAGTCATGGCACACTAAGGAAATACCATATAATCCTCAAACATCTTGATTTTGATTTTTATAAAACAAATAAACAAAAACCCACTAGTCCGAATTGCCAAACAAGCAAAAAAAATTCTTACTACTTGTCATCTAAAAAAAAAAAAAAAAAAAAAAACCCAACAACCAGAATTAAAAAAAAAAAAAAAAAAATTTTTTCTACTTTTCAACAAAAAAAAAAAAAAAAAAAATAAAACCCCACATTTAAGTTTAATTAAGCTATCAAAGTTAATTCACTGTTTCTGAATTTGTACTGGCCTATGATAAAAGCAAAATTTGAAATACTTAAGTTTCTTAAGAATACTTTCTTCTTACCTAAATTAGCATAGGTTCTCCAAATTCCATTTAAGTGGCCAAACATGGACATGTCTTTTGTCCTAGTTATTAATGCAAGTTCTTGTTGTTTCTTCCTGTCGTGCTCCTTTCCAGACCTTACTTTCCTCAGAAGCAGGACTTTTAGGGAATGGGCTCTGAGGCTGTATCTCTGCTTACGTGTTGGGACACATGCCTTTCTCCCACAAGATGCTGATCTCTGGTCAGTCCAGCTAGTGACTCTATGGAGGTGGGGATGTGGGAGGGGATCCCTTGCTGATGGCCTGAAGGACTGTCTTCCATGAGCCTGGATTTGTTGCTCAGAAGAGATCTGACAGAAAGAGTGATTATTGACAGATTAAGTCTTTCTTGCACCTGTGAAGAACAATAGCCAATATTAATTTCATGCAAGCCATAATTGTTATGACCGGATAATTTAATATTTTCTCTAATTGGCCTCAAGACCCATTTTCTGCTGGCTGCTCTGTTTATAACTATTCAACCAGTGTGCATGTACAATGTGTGGCTGAGTCCAGAAAGAAACTGTCCTAATAGTTTTTGGTTTTTGGGGGGGTTTGTTTGTTTGTTTTCTCAACTGTTGTAGTTATAGGTTTGCTTTAGTTTGTTTGAACTATACTGCTTGCTTTGGTGGTCAAAGAAAGGAGAAGAACCTCTGTGTACATTAACAGTTTACACCAGTGCTACTCTAGATTTTCTTTAAGGTTTAGTATAATTACTAACAACAGGTGCATATAGATTGCACTGGGAGAGATTAAGGTTATTTTAGTATGTTTAGTTTACAGGTATCCAGTACAAGCAAAACACTGAATAAGCAGTGTATAGAGTAATATGGAGGGGCAATATGCACAATGGAGAACCAAGGGTTCATTTATATTCCAGTTGGATGTTGAATGCTTATCTGCTTCATAAGCTTTTATGCTCCTTGTATTCCCAGTAACAGGCTTGCAAATAGTTTCTTTATGCTTTTAATCTCTGTTTGTTCTTCTCCTTACACAGTCTGCCTGCTTAATTTTAAATGGATTTCTTGGTCAAATCTGAACTTATAAAATCTTTAGAAATAAAACTGAATACTTCAAAAAACTTAAAAGGTATATTATTATTTAAATACCTAGCCTTGTCATTGCCTATACTGAAACCTTAAGCATATTCTGTCTATAGTATTTTACAATTATCATGATGTATCTCTGTACTCTACAGTATCACTACAAGCAGCTCTGCCTGTGAGCCAGGTCACTGCTGGTCTGACTGCTGAACAAATACTATTAACAGTTTTCAGTCTTAAGTATAATACAGGAAGAAACAAGTGTATACAATGAAAAATGAACTAGAAAAGCACCATGCAAAGTAAATGATACCTTGAGACCTTACCAAGCTTTACAGGAGACCATGGTCTCCTGTTGCCATCAGACTGTTACTAACTACTAAAAAGGGACATGGCACTCAGCACTGGGCCACTTTTACGTCTTTACACACCCAGGTGCATGTGGGCAGCATGCCTCTTTAGTATAACGAATGCTTTGTTTTTCATATGAGTTAAGCTAATTTAATAGATGAGTTTAAAGGACAGACATACAGTTCAAGTGAGAGAGCCCTCTTGTAGCATCAAAAAAAAAAAAAAAATAGGAAAAGGGGATTTAAATGCTAGTCTTCTCTGCTGTAGTAATCATTAGATTAAATGATACAATCTCCCATAAGAATTTCAGTGGGAGGATGCGTATATCTATATTTTTACATTTGTAATATATATTAAAATATGCACGTGTATGTCTGTCTTCACATCCCCTACCCCTAATCCTTCCTGTGCACTAGATTAATTTGGAAGTATTTCTTTGTGACGCATTTGCATATGCTATAAAGCTTACTTTTCTATTGATTTTAGCCATCCGCAAGGACCTCAAACTCAATTGCAACTACAATACATACAATAGCTACTTTCTAGACCAACAACCCCATCACAGTTCTTCGCATTATGTGGTGTGGGATATCCTTTTGGTCAGTTGGGGTCAGCTGTGTATCTTAGGCCTTTTTGCTGTGGGGTGGGGAAAGAGTGAGGAGGGAGAAAAGTTGATTTGGTGCTAGGTCTGCTCAGTAGTAGCAGAAACACCGGTGCCAGTACCTCTTTAGTCACAAATCCAAAACAGCACCATAGGGGCTGCTACAAAGAAGATTAACTACATCCTAGCCAGACCCAGTGCAGGGGTGCGCATGAACTGTCATCACTGGTAGCATAGAAAAAGCATGTTACCATCAGACATAAACACCTGGTACATACAAAAAAGGGCTCTTTGAAAAGATCTTTAGAATGAATGTGTGTGTAATTTGTATATGTTTAAGTGTAATTGAAAACTAGTGTAAATCCTACCATGCAGATATTTAATGTCAGAAATTCATTTTGCTCAAGAGATGCATACATCTTAAAACTATCCGGTAGCTTTGTAACCCAAATATTTATATCTGTCTTTTTCTTGCTGTGTTTAAAAAGTCAGCTTGCTCCTTTTGGAATACACACTGCATTTCCTCTTTAGTCTTTTGCCATATAGAGTGTTTGTAATTGGGTATTTAACCTAATTCCATGAGATTATGATATGGTAATCTACTGGCAGTGCTCATCTTCTTGCACTATAAGGTCAGGAAATTAAGAAGCAATTTGCATTCTCAATGAGTAAGAATTTCTTTAATGCCTTGTATTTTTGCTGTTGCTATAATATCTGGTTCAATTACCATATAGATAGCAAATCTAGACAAGCTTGTTTCTTTACAGTTGGTGATCTCCCTTTTTAATCTTCAGAAAACTATCAAATGTTTGGACGTATTTCCAAAGATGCTAACCATTTGATGAACCAGCTCTCTTCAGAGTTCATGTCATAATTAGACTTCTCTTTGATCCATGCATTATTCCTTCACACTTTAAATGTGAGAATAGCACCTTTAAGAATGTGTCAAGACTATCATTGTAGAATTTAAGTTTGTTTTGAGACCCTGAGTTTTAAAACCATTTTATTACTATTATAAACAGTATTTTTAATTCTCATATAAACACGTATGAGGATAATTGGTACAGCATAGGAAATAATAATAAAATCTGATCCTAAATGAGTTAAGCAGCTTTAAACTCTGGTTTTGCTGTTGTATTGTCTGGCTCTCTATGTTTCTTGGTCAGATAGCTGGATAGGATGAACAGAGTACTTAGTTTTTGATTGCCTTTTAAAAACTGTTGTATGTACTCTCCAAGCCAAAGCTAGTGTTTTTAAAGCCCAGGTTTGAATGAGAGGCCCCGGAATCCTAGGATTCTTTAAGATGTTGAGAGAAATGGTAAGATCTGTGAAGTGATAAGAATGGATTTACAAACAGATATAAATGAAAGAGACGCATACTGCAGAAGGGAGTTTAAATAATTTTCTCAGGTTTTATATTTTATATGGAAGGATCTCCAATATGATTTTCAGGAAGTAATTAATTTCCCTGATAAGTGGCTGGATGATAAACTGCCAAACAGAGCATTATATCACATTCAGAACCTGCCTAATGAACATTTCAATTTTGTTTCCAAAAATATAAAAGAATGTCAGTTTTGTTTCAATATTTTCTGAAGAAAAATAATTATTTACTTTGAAACACCTCTTAATTTTTGATTAGGTTCATATTTTAATGAAAAAATAATCAAAGGGAAAAGTTAAAATGTATTACTTAATCCAGAATATTTTAAACTGTGTTTCAAAACAAATGTTTGCATTTGTGTTTGTTATAGGATTTCAGAATCTACAGTCTGCATATGCTCCTGTGTTTCTGTTCTTGTGAATCAACTATTATTGTGTTTACATCCTAAACAACGATAGAACTCTAGAACTAAATGAATATAATCTTTAATTCTCCAGTTTAGAAGTGATAGTGAGAGGAATGCAATGAAGTACCAAATCTCAGAAAAACTAAATTCTTCTGTTATGTGAACCTAATCATATGTTTTATATTGAATGAAATCTGAGGAAAGCACAAATGAGATTTTCTGTTTAAGAATGGTTTTTCTGCTGATTGTGATGGTGTCAAAAGGCATTGCCAGCAAGATGAGAGAGGTGATAATTCCCCTGTACTACAGATGCAGCCTTGCCAGGGCTCCTGTGTCAATTGATGGACTCCGCAGCATGTGACATGGGGACACACAGTCTGTGTGTCCAGAAAAGGGCCCTGAAGGTGACTAAGGGACCAGAGCATAGAAGAGGCTAAAAGAGCTGAGACAGCTCATCCTGGGGGAAGCTCAGGGGGATCTTATTCATGTGCATGAACACCTTAAGTGGTTAGGAGTAAAAGTAATAGAGTCAGACCCTGCTCAGTGGTACACAGCAACAGGGTGATGGGCACAATTCTACATGAAAGTAAGAATTTCTTTTTTTTTTTTTTGGTAGTGGGAAGGTGGCCAAAGTCTCACACAGGTTGCCCAGAGGCTTTGTAGAACTTAGATCCTTGAAAGTGTTCAAAATCTTACTGGACACGGCCCCGAGCATCCTACTTGGAGTAGGGGAATGGACTGGACAGTCTCTAGACGTATCTTAAAGACTCAGATGTCCAGCACTCCTGTGTCAGAAATGCTGTGTAGCAGCATACACTGCCTTCTGATCTCACCACACCATCATACTCAGTTGTTCAATGGTTGTCCAACAAATGAGAGAAGAAATAACCATAGTACAAAATCAAAAGGAATGACACTTTTGAGCATGTCTGCTTTTTAAGATTATTTAGAAATGTAAACCACAGGACAGACACAAATAAGCAGAAGCTCAATCTCCCTGCCTAGTGGCATAGCAAAAAAGGTCCAGCATGCATAACTGAGGAAAACCTATCTATAAATACCATCTGAGATCCACTGTAGGCATCATAACCCTCTGAGATATGCTGAGAGCAGCAGTAGAAGACAGAAGGTTGCTTCAGAGGACAGAAATTCAAGAAAAGAAGTACAAGTCTCAGAAAATGTTTCTAATAAAAGTAAGAGCATGAAACCAAATCAAAAAAAGAAAAATGTTGAGAAATGAGCTGAGTGCAGCTTGGAAATGTGGGTCCTGGGATACTAAAGATTTCTTTCTCCAGTGAATGTTGGTGAAAATAAGGCCATCTGTGGGCAGCCAGTTGAAATGCCGTACAGCTCCGTGCCATCAACAAAACGAAATACGAAATCTGAGCTTCAGATCATGGTGTACAATTAACAAAATGTTTCTGTAATGCCATCTGAAGCTATACGCCTGAAAACAACAAATTATAGCTTAAGGGGTTTTTTTTTGTTTATGAGTTGGATAGAAAAGCAATGCTAAATCCAAAATATATCTCAGAACAAGTAGCTAATCATGGAATAACTGAATGGTCAATAAAGTAGCTTAGCTTGTATGAATAGTTATGGAATAGTTATGAAAAGCATAGTTTCTGTGATCCCTTATCTTAGAAATACAAAAAACATTAAGTTGGAACACTGCTTATGAATGTGATAAATTGTATCCATTTAATAAGCTTATTTGTAGTTTATTATATATGTGTCGTAGTTTAAACCCAACCACCCAGCTCATTAACACACTCAACCCCCCTTTCTTGCCCTCCCCTGCTTCCAGAGGGATGGGGGGAGAATCAAAAGAATGCAACTTCAACAGGTTGAGATAAGAACAGTTTAGTAACTAAGGTATAACACAAATCACTACTGCTACCACCAATAATAATAACGATAAAGGAAATAACAAGGGAAAAGAATACAGCATCTCACCAACCACCGACAGAAAACTCACAACACCACAACCCAACCGAGTGCTGACCAACCACCTCTTCCAACCACCCCGAGAGAATTAGCCCTTCCGGATCACTCCCAGTTACATCCTGGGCATGACGTGCTATGGTATGAAATACCTCTTTGGTCAGTTTGGGTCCTGTCCCTCCTTCCTCCCGGCCTCCCCTCCTCCCTGCAGAGCATGAGGCTCACAAAGTCCTTGGTCAGGGTAAACATTGCTTAGCAACAACCAAAAACATTGGTCTTATCAGCCTTGTTCCCAGATTAAGTCAAAACACCAGCTACTAAAGAGAAGAAAAACTGACTGCAACTGCTGAACCCAGGACAATATGGCATAATTTTTCCCCTATGAAACTCCTGTTTGTTTTGTCCTATCTTCTACGCTATTGGTAAAGCACAGTCTGTGAGAAGATAGGACATAGCTGGTAACTCAGCATGTTTAGAGGAAAGGAAATCTCTGAAGTGAAAGCTGACAAAGTAGAGAAGAATAAGAAACTTTTCAAGGAAAGTCTATTAATTTTTAAAACTAAAGCATAAGTATGAATCAATCAATATAGGGTGGGGGGTTTTTTTCATTTGCTTTTTGTTTGACGGTTTTGTTATGTTGTTTGTTTTTTTTTTCTGAAAATGCAGTAGGTTCTCTCTCTTCCTCCCATTTGATAATAAATCATAAAGCTGCTTATTTTCTGATTCACAAATTAAAAAATACACTTTAAATTGTAAAGAAACTTGAAAGTCTTCTGGATTATGTAATTATTTGTTACAGTCTTCTATTCATCTTGTAATTTGGCAGGTTTGCAATTGCAAAAAAAGAAAAAGGCTTTGAAATAAAAGGGGAAATGAATAATAGAAATAATTTTAAAAGGTGGTGTGTAACCACAAAATAAAAACAATTGTTCGAGCTGGTATGCAACAAGAAAAGAGTAATTTTGCTGAAGTTCTAATTTGCTACTGCAGGTAATTAAAGGCAATTACTCCTTTAAAATTGTCTGTGGAGGTGCAGAATTTGGAAAGAGCAATGCATGGGAATCTTGAATACCAGTTCACAGCACTTATGATTGTATAGGAACAGCAGTAAGATGTATTCCCAGTCTGTAGTTTTAGATAGGTAATTGAAAGAAGCAAGTTAATAAGATTGATTGCAATAAGATACTTCCATATAATAATAGCAAAAATATTTCATCAAAATCTTTAAGGAAAGATGAATGTCACTTAAGTTTAAGCAAAAAAATCTTACTATCACAGATAGATTTCAAAAACATAATTAATACTTTTGGATAGCATTTAAAGTGCTATTACTTGTTGGCCAGCAAATGAATGTTGAAACCTACACTACAGTAAGTGTAGTTGACATGACTGAGTTCTGTGTGGGGTATGATTTTTCATAGAATCATAGAATAGTTAGGGTTGGAAGGGACCTTAAGATCATCTAGTTCCAACCCCCCTGCCATAAACAGGGACACCTCGCACTAAACCGTGCCACCCAAGGCTTCGTCCAACCTGACTTTCAACACTGCCAGGGATGGAGCACTCACAACCTCCCCTGGGCAACCCATTCCAGCATCTCACCACCTGAACAGGAAAGAATTTCTTCCTTATATCCAATCTAAACCTTTCCTGTTTAAGTTTGAACCCATTACCCCTTGTCCTATCATTACAGTCCCTAATGAAGAGTCCCTCCCCAGCATCCTTGTAGGCCCCCCTCAGATACTGGAAGGCTGCTAGGAGGTCTCCATGCAGTCTTCTCTTCCCCAGGCTGAACAGCCCCAACTCTCTCAGCCTGTCTTTGTATGGGAGATGCTCCAGTCCCCTGATCATCCTTGTGGCCCTCCTCTGGACTTGTTCCAACAGCTCCATGTCCTTTTGATGTTGAGGACACCAGAACTGCACACAATACTCCAAGTGAGGTCTCACAAGAGCAAAGTAGAGGGGCAGGATCACCTCCTTTGACCTGCTGGTCACGCTCCTTTTGATGCAGACCACGATACGATTGGCTTTCTGGGCTGCAAGTGCACACTGTTGGCTCACGTTCATTTTCTCATTGACCACCACTCCCAAGTCCTTCTCCACAGGGCTGCTCTGAATCTCCTCTTTGCCCAACCTGTAACCTGAGAGTGCTTCGACCCAGGTGTAGGACCTTGCACTTGGCATGGTTTAACTTCATGAGGTTGGTTGGCATCAGCCCACCTCACAAGCGTGTCAAGGTCCCTCTGGATGGCATTCCTTCCCTCCAGCATATCCACTGAACCACACAGCTTGGTGTCATGGGCAAACTTGCTGAGGGCACACTCAATCCCACTGTCCATGTCAGCAACAAAGATGTTAAACAGGACTGGTCCCAACACCAATCCCTGAGGGACACCACTCATCACTGGCTTCCAGCCGGACACTGAGCCATTGACCACAACTCTTTGCATGCGGCCATCCAACCAGTTCTTTATCCACCGAGTGGTCCATCTATCAAATTGATATCTCTCCAATTTAGAGACAAGGATGTCATGTGGGGCAGTGTCAAACACTTTGCACAAGTCCATCAGTTCTATAGCCCCATCATAGAAGGCCACCAAATTGGTCAGGCAGGATTTCCCCCTAGTGCAGCCATGCTGGCTGTCACCAAGCACCTCATTGTTTTTTGTGTGCCTTAGCATGCCTTCCAGGATTCTCCACGATTTTGCCAGGCACAGAGGTGAGACTGACTGGTCTGTAATTCCCCGGGTCATCCATTTTCCCCTTCTTGAAAATGGGGGTTATTTCAATAATTTCTAATTTTTTTTTGTAATTTATAGAGAAGGAAAAGTTTCTTGTAACATGAGGAATAAAACTCCATTCATTATGAAAGTCATTGGGTTGTATAAACAGTGCTTATTTTGTGAACATTAGCATGGTATGTAACTTTCTTTCTATGAAGTGAAGCAGACTGAGCAGTTAAGAAAGGTCTGTTGGCCTTTTTTGTATAGCAGTAACCAAGGCATTCAGTCATGCTTTGCCATGTTCCCATTTGAGAACTAAAGAGCAGGCAATATAAATACATGATGACTAGTAGGAAAGCTTATTTGAGGCTTATGTTTAAAACTGATCTTTCTACATGCAGAAATTCAAGTGCCAAGCTTGAATTGTGGCTTATAAAGAAGTGGAAATTGAGGTTTCTGGGGCTGCCTTGTCCCAGACACATCCCTTCTGCTGCCCAAGCCACTCCAAACTGTGGTGACATTCTCCTCCTACAGAAGTGTATTTTCTTGTGTACTTTCTAAAAAAACACATATGTTTGTATGTGTTTCAAAAGTTCCCTGGCAAATATTGTATTACTGCCTGTCAAACAACCTCCAAAGATTTAAACTGTAGACTGAAATTATCTTATTGATCATACATGTTGAATCGTAGGGGAGATTAAATGCTTCTAGGAATGTTAAGTATTGAGGGACATCTGTGGCAAGAAAGATTTCTCTGCAGACTTATGTGTCAGTCTGGGAGGTCGCACGGCTGGACTGTGCCTCATAGACCAGAGTATGAGATTGTCTCAGGCCGTTAGTGATGCTGAAGACCTTCATATATACAGATGTGATCTGACACAGTTTTCAGTTCTGTGTTTTTATCCACTCAGAAATGAAGTCAAGTTGTGCAGATTGCTGCAATCAGTAAAAGCAGATGAATCCAGTTCTGTAGCACAGTATCCATACCAAGTATTTTCCACTGCTGGCAACTGACTCTTAATTTTCCCTTTATGAGTAGATTAATATCACTTTTTCAGCGGCAATTGGCTGAATGGTCATGCTGCATACTCCTGTGCAACCAACTGTTCAAGCTGTGGCCTGGTAACTGCAGTAGAAATGCTCATCTATACGATCAGTTTCCTTTGGGAGGATAGTTTGGTAAAATCATCTGCCCTGATTAGCTGATATTGTTCTTGGTAATATCATTAGGAAGGGACTGTTAAGTAAAACAGTTAAGCATAAATTTTGCTCTGAATAAAGTACTGTACATGTAAATATTGTTTTATAAATACAGGTTGTAATTTGTGTTTATTAATACTTTAATATTAATATATTTTCTATATTAGATGATTGAAATAAGATTTGCATTATTTATGCAATAGAAATTTCTGTCAACTGCTAGGATAGAAGTTGCTACATTTTTGGAATAAATAACTGGATGCCATTTGTTTTGTTTTAAGAACAAGTGAACTCTTACAGGGTTAGTGAGGTAGTATTGAGAAGAAAAGTTGAAATATTGTACATATGGTTTTCATGGAAAAAAAGAGATGCTTCCACTCAATATTGCAAAGTGTTCTTACTAAGTTTTGGTCATTGTTTGTGAACTGAAAGATATAGAATGGGGTTTACGATTTAATCACATTTCATATTGTGATTGGAAAGTAGTACTTGTTAGTGCATGACTTCTGACCTGACTTTTTTGGATAGCTTTTACATTATCAGTTAGGAAATAAGGCACAGAAATTCCCTTGCTCCATTCAGGAATGATCACAACAGCAGTTACTATGAACACAAGGACCTGGGATTCGTCTTGGGCTCTCCACCAGTCCATGCTGCCCTGACATCTCATTTTCTCCCTGGCATATATTAGAAGTATCCCTAGCATTAAGCATGTTTTATCAAGGATGGTTATTGCTAGGCTTATGCAGCTTGACCTCTCTTCCTGCTTAGAAATGTGTGTAAAAAGTTAAACAAAAGCATCTTCATTATTTTTTTGAATTTGGACTCTTTGTATGATTATCAGGCTTTGTGGATCTGAGATTACAAGCTGCCTGGAATGCTGTCATAGCAGGTGAGGATATTATCCATGTTCTACTATTTCTCAAATTAGGTGAGTCAGACTATTGGTCCTGTATCCCAGAGTAGCAGAAAAGAATTACAGATCATGTCACTATAGCTGGATGACTGAAAATAAGTCTAATGACTTATGACATTCATAGTCATTGGTTTGACAAGTGGCACAGATGTCAGCAGTGTGAATCTCACTGTTGACAGGCGTAAGCAGCCCTAAGTCTTCTTAGCATATGGTTTCATGCAACTGCACCACTGAGTCACACTAACAGTGCTCTCACATACAGCTGAGACGGAGCAAATTTATGTGATGAAAAGGCAAATAATTTGAAACTGATTTATCCATATAGCAGAGAACCAGGACTGGTTTCAATGAAGTCTCATGCTCTAACTTTTTGACAATACTGAAGTTTCTTCCAGTCATACTGAAATAACGTAATAAATGTGGCTATTTAATTATTGGTGCTGTTGGGAAAGTATGTAATCTGATCAGACAGATAACAGTGAGCTATGAACTGGGATGTACATAGTTCATAGTTCATTCAACTTTGTGTGTCTTCAATATGATTTATCACACAGAATCATTTGATCTTCTCAGGGGTTATATCATAACAAATGTTTAATGAATTTTCACTGGAATTTGAATTTCAAATCCAAGGCAAAAAGAATTCTAATGGCTTCTGAGAATTATGATAGGGAAGAATCCTTTTGGATGTGTTCTTGTTTACCACTGGTTGCCTTGTATGTATTGAGGTATTGAGGGTCCTCCGATTATCAGCATGGACTGATATTGCATTCCAGGAATTTTAAACAGTAGGCAAGATGTTCTGAGTCAGCAGAGGCATTGATAGCATACTAGCATGAATAATAAGAAACCCCAACCTATCTACTAAGAGCAAACAAAAAAAAAATCAGAAACTTCCTTGTTTTCTTCTAAGGGAAAATCTCATGCTGAGGCAAATAATGTGTTCAGTGTGTTGGTAGCTAGCAATGGAGTTGTAAACTACTTCACTTTTATTTGGCTCATCAGGTGGCAGGATATATAAACTGTGATTCTATCCATAATAAAGGAGCTAAGGATCTTTTGAAAATACTTGAATTCAGTATAAAGATTATTATTCTTTCAAGACTTGCCTTTGTCAGAAGGGATAGTTCCATTTATAACCTTGTCTGTGACACTGATGTATATTCTCGTCAGGTGTGTGTAAAAGAAGAATAGAAATGAATAATAGATGGGGGGGGGGAGGGAGGGAGGGAGGGGAAAAAGAAGGAAAATCAGGATACAAAATTGGATTAAATGATAAGATGCTTAATGTGAGACAATGCAGAAATCTTTAAAATTAAGTAGAATAAAGATAGAGGTAAAATAAAGATAAATTTTACAGCTAAATAAAAAAGCTCTGTCACTGATTTTATAATCGAGTGACATAATTATCTTTATGCTAAAGTAATCCACATGTTCTATTAGAGTGTACTACCAGCAGTAACTGGTGAAGTAAACCTATCTATTAATATGTTTTCTCATAGTTTCTGTTTATAATACCTTCTTTACAAACTTACAGGTAGGTATAGATTTAACTTCTGGCCTGAACTTTTCTACATCAAAGCTCTAACTGAGCCTAAATAATTTTGAGGTTTTCAATTTATTTGCTTCAGCACGTTCAGGATGAGAAAAGATGTTTTGGTTGTTTCCCATCATGGGGATGGGAAGAGGAAACAAAACAAAAATTGATGACTTCTTTTTTTTTTTTTTTTTTTTTTTAAAATTTTTTCAATTTTTGGACGCACAAGAATTTTGG
>NDXB01020487.1:43893-59859 GCA_002631895.1 Agapornis roseicollis
AATGCTTTTGTTTTTTGGAATATAAAATCTTAATTTCTTTTTTTTTTTTTTGTTTTGTTTTGTTTTTGTTATTAACAAGATCCCTGTTCATTAAAAGTCCATGTTATATTTCATCAAAAAAAAAAAATATTTGGCAAACTAGAAGTGTAGTATAGTTCTTCAAACTCATTAGGTACAGGAGTTGTTTACAGAATAGGTTAGACAGTATTTTAAGTAATCGTAAGGTGAACAAAGAAGTAATCGTTTCATAATAGTTCGAGAACATATTTGTATTTTGCATGAACTCTTAAAAGATGATTATCCAAAACTGTTATATCACTGTCTGTACCTGAAGAACTGTTCTGGAAAGGCCATAAGGGCAGTAATCTATAGAAATGCTATCTTAAAAAAATACTGAATTTTAATTTTCATTACATACTAGCAAACCTTATTCTTCTGTAACAATAATCAGGAAGTCTCAAAGCTTTTTTGAGTAAACCTATATTTTAAACTTTGAGACTTTCTCTTTGCCTTTCTCCTTAGTGAAGTCCCTTCTGAATAACCTGGTCTTTTGTGATGAAATGTCATTCCACCTATACATGTATGTATTCTAGAGTAAGGGATTATCTTTTTACTTTCAGTGGACTGAAATGACAAAAGATGATATATGCAAGTGCATCTATGCAGACCTAATACCTTCTTCTCTGTCTACAGGGCTCACCAAATACTTTCTTTGACTGGCTCAAATAATCATTTCCCTCTTTGAATGAAGGGGTTTTTTTTTGTTTTGTTTTGTTTGTTTGGTGGGCGGGAGGGGAAGGAGAGGCAACAAACTGTAGAATGCAGTATGTGTTTGAGTGGAGTTCCAGTTTACAATAAATGTATTTTATTTCCATTTGAAGAAATCTTCCATAGACTTTTTAAAGAAAATGTTTCATTTGGTTAACTGCCATTCCTACTAAAGGTTTTTTCTCAAGGCAGGAAAGTGCTGTTGGCTGGTTAAAGAACTAAATCCAGAGTGATGAGCTTGTGGAACTACTGTTACTAGTAGCATTTGACTAGTTTACATACTATTAGACTACATACTAGTTGTGTAGCTCTAGGCAAACAGGTGCCAAGTGCAGAGAATTCTTTGTTCATTTAATATTTTCATGCTGGACTGACTTATATTACAGACTTTGTTGAAACAGTAAAAATCGACAAGAAACCTTATCAAATTAGTACAAAATATATAGTGTGAACCTATCAGTATTTCAAATTAAATTTCTTGTTACTTTTGCAATTAAGAAAAGGTAGAAAATTGAATTTTTTAATATAGAACTTTAATTAAGACAGACAAATGCTAGCAGTACTATTTTTCTTCTGATTTTGTTTTGTTGTTTTGGCTTTTTTTTATTTTATCTTATTTTGAAAAATGCATAGGAATGAATTTTTTTTTTTCCCAATTATTTTTTTCTGGCACGTTTTTGGCTCTTTGCCTGAATACAGCATTGGGGAGGTTCAAAGAGCATTTTTGCTCCTTTTTCATTTAAAAAGAGCACTTAAATGTATTTTTTTTCCATCTTAATTGATCATTACTAGTTAATTTAAGCATCTGTTCCACAAGTAAACACAACAAATAAATTGAATTTGTGTTGCAGTGTGCATTTGAAGACTGGTCAAGAGAGTAGTATGCTAAATTTAAATGAATTGTTTTCTTCTAAAGAGCTCAGAAACACAATTAAGCATCTGTGTCAATTAAAGGTATTGGTGTTCATGCACAAGTGATGTTGAGCATGCCTCAGCCACTGGGGTGTAAAGTTTGAAATTCAAACTGCCTCTCTGGGTGGTTTGCGCAAAGCAGCCAGATCTTGCCCTGAGGTGTTTGACAAGTCTTCACAAAATCATCCTGATAACAGGGCCACTGAAATGGATGTCTGAGATGGGTACAGTTGCAAACGATGGGGCCATGGTTATGGCTTAAACCAACGCTGCTGCTGTTTGATGAGTGAAAATATAACTAAGTAATTCTTCAATTTCCTTCAAGTGGATTTTGCTGTACTTCCTGGTGGAACTCTGACAGTCTTTCTTCTGGATGTTTGATGTGTGGAATTTTTTTTTTATTTTTTTTTTCTCCCCATAAACTTTAAGAGATGTTGATAATCTGTAGGCAATTTTTGTTGAGGTTGGAGGGGAGAATTTCACACTTTTCACTCAGCAGTGCCTTTAAAATATATAGGCATTAAATGTTAATAATATATGTGCTGTAGAATCTGTTGTGTAGACTCTTTGGGCATTGTATTTCTCAAAGTTTGATGTTCTGCTAAGGTAAAATGCTGAGATGATATTTAGGTACACCAATGTAAGGGTAAGACACCTTTTAAAAAGATAAGAGCCTGACAACTTTCACTGCTGTAATAGGTCACAAAAAGTTAAAATACAATAATGCTGGAATTGATTCAGGGTGAAAAAGCATGCTGATGTGTTATAGACATACATAAAAATGACTACTTGGTTTTGAGATAAGGAAAGTAGAAATTAATATAAATTCTTCTTAGAACAGATCATTTCAGCTCAGTGGTATTTTATATGGTCTGCTGAGGGGTGTAACATACTTTTTCAAAGCATTGTTGTCGTAGTTTAAACCCAGCCAGGCAGCACGTTCACTCACTCAACCCCCCCCCTTCTTGCCCTCCCCTTTCCTCCCCGCTCCCGGAGGGGTGGGGGGAGAAGAACCGAAGGGATACAACTCCCACGGGTTCAGATAACAACAATCCACTCACTAAGGTATAACACAAATCACTATTGCTATCACCAATAATAATAACGATAAAGAAAACAAGGGAAGAGGGTACGATACCACCTGCCGAAAACGAGCCTGACCGGGAAGTTCCCTCTCCTTCCAAGTAACTCCCAGTTACCCCCCGGGCATGACGTGCTATGGTATGGAATATCTCTTTGGTCAGTTTGGGTTCTGTCCCTCCTTCCTCCCGGCCTCCCCTCCTCCCCGGCAGAGCATGAGGCTCACAAAGTCCCTGGTCAGGGCAAACATCGCTCAGCAACAACCAAAAACATCGGCCTTATCAGCCTCGTTCCCAGGTTAAGTCAAAACACCAGCTACTAAAGAGAAGAAAAACTGACTGCAACTGCTGAACCCAGGACAACTGTATTGCTGCCTTGCTCAGGAGATTCAGAAACCAAAGTTAGAATTGTAAAAAAAATAAACCTGTGGAAGGGACAGGTTTGCTATGTTTGACAGAGACTGAAAAAGAAGAGCTGAATAGCATAAATAAAGGCACATAAAATCTTTTCTTCTAGGACAGGTATATGTGGCTTCACAGTTATTTCAATACCATTCTAGATTTAGGGTATTTCAAACAGTTATATGATTTATTTCACAGAAAAATTAATTTTCTTCCCTTACTCTACCAATCAGGAACTGCAATATGGTTATATGCTTCATATAATTCTGAATGCTCTTATGCTTTGTAGATGATGGTTGTTTAAAGAGTAACCAAAGTCATTAGGTTCTCAGTATTTCACCTTTACAGAGACATTTCAGCCTCTATAAATGTCTAAAAGATTAGATATTTAGAATTAGTATTAACAAGACCAATTAAAAACTAACCTCTTCATAATTTTCTTTGGCTGTGGAAGGCTTGGGAGCATAGAAATGGCTACTTTATTAAAGCAATAAAAAACAATAATAATTGGAAAAAATAGGGGGATATCTCAAAGAGAAAGTTTACATCTGTTTGAGAATATCATTTCAGTACTGGAATACATAAGCAGTATTTGTAGTGGAGCAGAGAAACTGTGAATTACAGTGTCTTGGAAAAAAACTACTTTATTAAGAAGTTGTGGCAGGCTGGCAAAGTAGGCAAAGTTTTTGTTACAGAATAATTCTGAGATAAATCATAACCTTTTGGAATTTTAAATTACTTATTCTACATGAAAAAATTGCCACTTTCCCCTCACTAGAATAGAATAGATTATGGCCTTCTCACTCTCTCCTTCCAAATGTAGCTCAATATTTAAAAGCTAAGGGATTGATGGTTTTTAGGTTTTTTATTTTTTATAAGCATGAAGTTTCTGATTCATTTGCCACAACTGCAGCCTGTGAAACAAAGGAGAACAAGTATAAGCAAGGATCCTTATATTCCTTAGTCACAGAACTGCTGCATAGCTGTGCTTCAAAAGTAAATGTGTTTTTTTTTTTTGTTTGTTTGTTTGTTTTGGTTTTTTTTTCAGAGTTAAGCATTAAAACTACAAATCAAATACAGACTTTTGCACTGTTACCTCCAAACTGTTACCTGCAAGTGTAAAACTTATGAGCACTTATGCTGCCTCCTTCTTCAGGGAAATCCTCCATGAGAAGAATATTTTTCTTAACATGGTACAAAAATTATAATTTTCCCGAAATATCACATGAATCCCTAGTTTTGTGGGAGTAAATCACGTAACATTTGGTCTTCTGGTGCCTGGTTAATCTCAAAAAAACTCTCACTACTCAGAAAGTAGTGAGGATGAGAACAGATAATTACATTCCACAGAGGTTAGGCAATGCTAGATGTAATGATAGAGCAAGAAGAAATGCAAGTTCAGTAGAGAACATTCAGCTCTGTCTTGAAAATGATACTGTAGAAATTCACAATATATAATAGGTGGCAAATTTCCATTCTGAAGCAACATAAATAACAGAAAGACTGAAGTTGAAACCTGTAACAGTATACTGTCCAACAGGTCTTGGGCAAGACATCCTGAAGTATGCATCGTGATGTTTATATATGCATGCAGTCAGCCAATTTTGTTGTGTGTCAGAAGATTTTTCACTTCTTTTCTCTCCTTCATTGCTCTTATCTAATCCCTAATAGTAGGCAGAAAACTGGTATTCACACACTTTTAAACAAAACAAAAACCAACCCTTTACTGTTTGTGTCCAATACCAAACAAACCTATAGCTGTTCAAAGGTGCTGGTACATTGATAAAAATCACTCGCCTCCTTATTAAATTCCAGCCATAAATGACAGAAGGGAATGAATTACTGGATATTGGTGTGGTGACAAGTGCAGGGCGTGTAGTAATGCTTTCAGGCTGTTTTGAAATGGCAGGTATAAGTGATTAGCAATTTAGCAGCCCAGGTGTTACTTGCAGTTTGCAGGAATTGTACTGTGAGTAAGGAATGGCTGGTTTGTAGTCTAGCTCTTGTTATTTCAATGACATGCTGCGCAGCTTCAGCAAAGTTCCTGTTCTTTCTCCTTTAACTGCTGGAGGGATTTCCTAATAGTAGTTCTGGGGTTTCTACAATATTATTGTTACCATTTATTGTCAATGCCATTGATCGTGTCAATGAAGAAGTAAAAAACTCACTTGGTATCAATACTGATTAATTCTCTCATCTCTGTTATTTATTTGTGTTTCATCATTTAAAGTAATGAGTGTGCATGCTAAGTGTTGGATAACATTTTCTTATGTACTACAGTGACATCAGCAAAATCATGGAAAGAAGCAGAACAGACATTATATGTGGCTGTAAAAAAGTTAAAAGTAGGAATATCAGTACAATGTATGATAACAAGACTAAGAAACGTCTGTAGAAAGAGACCTGATTTGTGTTGAGGCTTTAAATATAAGTACCAAAATACAGTCTTGAAATTACAAACTTTCAATTAGCTGTTTATCAGTAACAGTCATTGTTCTTTATTTTTTTAAAATTAGCAGTAGGAATAGGTGATCATTAAAGGCCTCTTCTCATTGAACTATTGTATGCTATTTAATTCTTAAATTTTAAGTATTTATTGAACTACCAAGCCATCATTCCCTTTAAAATTGTCATAAGAACAGGGCATTAGAAATGAGAAAACAGCATTTTAAAGGACTCAATACAAGCAACTGCATTTATCATGCAATAACATAGCTAAATAGCTTGCACAGTATATTCAGTGTTACAATATGTGAATTAATCTAATAATTTTTAGTGAAATTGATAAGACTAAAATCTTGGACTACTGTATTTTTCTGAAACAAAAAGTAAGTAGACATGAACAAAGGATAATTTGTACTACTTTCCTTCTTTTTCTTTCCATCCCCTTGCCTTCTCACCAGATCCTCAAACAGTCCTGATGGATAAAATTATCCTATATGATGTGTAACTGTGTCTTTTCCCTAGGCAGCCTCTCACTGCTGCTAGTTATTCTTTGGCAGTCTGAATCTTTCATCTCGGCATTATGATTCAGCCTGAATGAGAAAATTACCATTAATAGCAGCGGCAAGTGTGAAGAGAGCTAGTTTGGGCTGCTAAATTTCATTCCTGTCTAATGCTGTTGAGGGGATTAGAACCACTGAGACTTGATGAGCATGGTAAAAGAACTGAGGCAGTGTGTTTGGACTTTATTTCCCCTTGTTCTTAGGAAAACATTCTTCTTGACAGCTGCATCTTTTCATGCTTTTTATGAACTTATTTAGAAACTTCTTCATGTAAATAAATTTATTCAGAGAATAAATTCACATGTGAGCAAACCCATTTGGATGGGTGAATAAGAATTTTGGCTTTTTTTTTTTAACTTAAAGTTCTTTCTTCCATGAAGTAAATTTTCAGTTTTGATAGCTCAAAATTGAGGATGAGGAAACAAATAGGTGTTAAAAATCCCCATTATTTAAGGCAACTATTTTTTTGTGTGTTTGGGAGGGTGGGGGTGGTTCGAGTTGTTTTTTTAGTGTCTTGCTCAGAATTTTGAATACCTTTATTAGAAATTATATTCAGACAACATTTTGCTGTGATGCCAGACTGTTGCCAATATCAGTGACAGAAGGGAAATGATAATTCTTATCAGCATCTAATTCAGGCAAATGGAGTGGAGGTTCATGTGATATCTGTAAAGGCTCTTTATAAGCTCTTGGGTACTTTATTCCATTCTTTTTTTTTTTTTTCCACAGGCTTTCTGTAAATAATGACACATAAGAATACAGTGTTAAAGTATGTGCTCAGATGAGAAGATGACAGGACTTACAGGCAGCACTGTGAGGAGTGGCTGATTTTCACAGGTTGTTAGGGCTTATGAGAAAGGTGGCCAAGTATCACCAATAACCAGGGTGAGTGTCCAAAACCCTCAAGGAAGTGAGACCTTGTAGGGCAAGTGATGCCTTGCTAATTGTATCATTGGTACCATGCAAGGCTAAAGTGACCTGGGTACAACATTACAAATCCTGAATTTGGGGACATTGTAGCAAATTTGGGATTACTGAGAAAAGTGTAATTAAGTATGAGGGGTTGATTTAGGAGGAGGCAGGGATAGAGACAAAGATGGGGAAGAACAAATGTGGAAATGGAGAGAAAGTGGTATAAAAGAAGCAGGTCATATTTAAGTAGGCAGATGGTCAGTATGCCTGTCTGTTAGGACCTTGCACCTTATCACTGCAGTCTGTTCCATCTTAGATTTAAATTTGGCTCCTGATTATTTTTTGTGTGAGTGTGCTCGTGAGTGTGGACATGTGTATGACCCCCAGTCATATTTCGGCTTCACCTCGAAGCAGAACTGTGCAACTATTAGGACAAGAAGACTGGGTCGAGCTACTAGAGAAAAGACCATGGTTCACAGGAGACCACAGGCCTTGGAGTAGCAAGCATCAGTAGGGGTAGCTGATGGATGGGATCAGCTACTGCAAAGACCATGAATCCAGCTGCCAGGGATCTGTTGGCTGTGCTGTTGGTATTTATGAGTGCTGTTTGAGTTTATGTCGGTTCTAATAAAGGCACAGTTTTCTGATTGATCTGTGTGGTCGGGCCTTTTAGCCTGACCCTTTGGCATATGTCTGGACCCATGCTGGGAAGGGGCAACCTGCAGCATTTGGCTTCCCTCAGTCTAGGTGTGGAGGAGAGTGAGGTTGCAGAGCCCACATGTAGATGAGGCCCTCCCTTAGTGACATGGTTTAGTGGTGGTTCCAGGATAAAGGTTGGATTTTATGATCTTAAAAGTGTTTTCCAACCTAGTTGATTCTGTGATTGAACCAGGCAGCACCTGCAGGGGCACAGAGAACCACACAGTGAGTGGGGAGCCCCTGGCTATGTGGGGCTGAGGGCAGACTAGCATGGGGCAGGTTGGGGCAGCAGCCCCCAGAGGCCCTGTCTCACCATGCCCAGAGGTGGGCAAAGAAAACCAAGAGAGTAATTGGGAGTTGGCTCCAGGACTCCAAGGAATGGCTATGGAGATGGGGTGTCCTCTAAATGTGCACCAGGGACAAATGCCCTCAGATGCACTCCCAGCTGTAACATGGGGGCATTTATATACTGTCTGCCCCTGCTGGGCCGCCACATGGCTGTCACCTGATAAGCAAGTCATGGGGTATTTATTATACCTTTAAGCCATCTGCAGTAAGCAGACTTGTCAAGCTGTGAGCGTTACACCTGAGATTTGTCATCTTGTCATACCCTGAAACGCTGCTGGGGAGCCTTCTTTACTGCTCTCATTTTGCGTGGTGGATGGGGAACCCTTAAGCTTCTCCTGAGAGTAGTTTGCAGTTCAAAATTATATTTGTACTTTTCAAGTGTATGTATGGACCTCTGCTCAAACTGTTTCTGTACTGATGTATTTGTTTCCAAGAGTGTTACAAGGGAATATCTCTATGAAGGAAATCGTGTAGCCCACATGTAGAACCATGTGGAATTTGAGTTAAGTGCTTTGATTCTGTTCTCATTAAGAGTTTCTTACTGTGTTGAATAAGCGTTTATGGTTTATTTTCCAGACCACCTGAAGTGGCTTTCATTCACACAACTTATTTAAAAACAGCTCACTGTGATTAGTTAACATTTGAACGCCTTTGTTGCTTAATTTACAGAAATCTGTTCTTAGCTCACTAGTTGAAGCATTTGTTGTACAGCATTGCTAACTTTCAGTTTTCCAGAATTGTCTGTGATTACTGTAGTCTTCCTAAGGTATGTAATCAGTCTGGCCTTTTCTGGGAAAGTACTAGCATAGTGTTCCTGTGATAAAGAAAACCACAGTGTAAATCAACTGTGCATGTGGAGACAAATTGGACTGCTAGGTATGTAATTCCCACATCCCTCTTTATCAGCAGTTAATTTTGTCAGGTAGCAAGTCTCTCAGAGTCCCAATGGGCTATGAGAGGTTGATCTGCACCTGTTGAAACAACTCTAGCTGTCCCTCTTATTCCTTTGCTTATCACAGTGAGACAAAAGACACTTGTGAGTTAAAAATGATTAATTCAAGTGATTTGTTCAAATAAGAGCGATTGTTAAAGTAAACATCAGCATTGTCAGCACAATTTTGCTCTTACCTTTACCTTTACTCTTACTCATTCTTGCACAGGATTAAAAGGGTAGAATGGATAGCTAAGTTAAAAATCATGGAGCTATCTTACAGTGCAGCTGCTTTTGGCATGAGCATGTGTCTGGTGCAGTCACATGCAAGGGCATCCATTACTGTCATAATTCTGTATCTAATAGTTTGTATGCAGGTTAGAATTTACCTTAATGTTCCATTCATAAACAGTTAATAAACTGGCACAGAGTTAATATTTTACCATTTTGACATTACTTTCTATTGCTTTACTACTAAGTTTGTCTCCGTCTTTTGCTATTCTAAATATGCACTATGTTTAAAATGTATAGGATTATTTTTGAAAAAAACAAAATTGGAATGTGATTATTTGAAGTCATCTAGAATAGTATAGGCTGGATGGCATTGCCACCCAATTTTACTAACCCTTCTATATTCCTTGGTAGTTAAACTGGAAATGTTGAATGAAGGCTTTTACTTCTTGTGGCTAGAAGAGAAATTTCCCCCAGACTCGATTTTCATAAAAATGGTTAAAAGGAAAGAATTAGCAGACTCACAGGTTAGGTTTCAGGGAGGTGCATTTTGTATATGTGTCATATTTATTTTATTCTATTCATGGTGAAGGAGTTATCCAAAGTAGAGAGAATTCTTTTTTACATTGAATGAAATGCTTTTGATAAAAGCATGAGTGCATTTCATCACTTCTTCTTCTGATTTCATTAAAATTGATAAAAAAAAGGAAGTATAAATTAATTGAAATCCAGAGTAGTTGATTTTTTTTATTAGTTTTTTTTCCCCCCTAATTTCTTGTATTTGCATACTGAAAATGTCACATTCAATTTGAAACTTAGATTGACAACTGTTTGCTGTTGATGCACATTTGAAAGAATGGCACTCTTTATTTGCTAGACTTGTAAGAGAAGTAAAACCCAACTTCATCATCGCTTCATCATTTGTGAATCTCTTTCAGTACCTTTTTATACTTGTAAAAAAAACCCCTAAGGTATGATGAAAATTACAGTAGACACACTTAAGGGGATAATGCTATAAAATATGTAAATTTAATACAAAGGCAAAACATCTGTTGAAAGATGTTTTTTTAGGGCTAATGCAACATAAAATACTCTATACTGAGTAGCTGTGGGTGGGAATGGGAGTGGAGGCTCTCTGTGGCTCAGAAGAAATGCTAACTCTTGTCATCAACCAAATAATCTTTAAAAACTTAGAGGAAAAAAAGTTTTAGTTTACCAAAGTTTTACTTTTTGCCTTTCCACCAGTTTAGCACTCATTCTTTTAAAATACACTGCCAGAAATCTCTTTTATCTTGACACATTGGCTATGTGTGGGACAGGGGGAAAAAAAAAAAAAGAATGCATGTTTATGAAGAAAGGGAGAGGAGTGCATGCAGTTTGAGAGCATACACAGCAAGGTATGGAATTACATTAACATAAATGCTTAGGATAGTCAAAAGTCTGGAAGAAGATTCTTTTTGCATTACCATCTGGTACAGCAAGGAAGTACTCAGTATCACAGTATATGAGAAAGATCTTGCAGGTTGTTTCCACTTCTAGATCACAATAATTGAGCTTGTTTCTGATCTTAAAATCTTAAAATGGTGCTAAACTCGGGAATTTCTCTAGTACAAAGCTAGTGAATATTCTTCTAGTATAAGGTCTGTGGTTTGGACTTTTGTGTAGGAATAGGATTGGAAGTATGTCTAAGTAAGATGTCTGTTCTTGGCTGGGATGTAGTTCATAGGTAAGCATGATATTCCCTGGCATCTCCTCTGATTTTGATAGGGGCTAGTACTCAGCAGGTGTCTGTAAAAGCATGACATTGCATAACTCTTCTCTTCTGGGCCTTCTTTCCAAGTATTTTCCTGAAAAGCAGATAATTTATCCCATGAGACTCAGTCATTTTGCTTGTGTAACTATTGCTACAATAGACCCTACTAGAGCATACACCTTATATAAATTGTAAATAAATAACATATTATTTATTGTATTTTTAACTTCCATGCCTTCTGCTGTTTTAATGTCTGCTGTCTTGAAAGCAAACCTAGTTCTGGTTGATTACAGTGTAGCCTAAAGTGCTTGAAGATCACACTGAGATTCACTGAATCATACACTTTGTTACAGATTTCCTTGTATATGATACTTGTTGCTATTGGCAATCACTTATTTTTACAATCAGTAGAAAATGAAGGTAGTAAGATCTTTATTGTTCATCACATGATGAGAAATTGACATGAACCATAGATGTAAGGATCTTAGAAGCTATGTGGAGAAAGGGTCATACAATGGAGAATACCACACATGCATATTTTAAACATAGTCTAAACACTTTGGACAAAATACTACAGAATTTAATCTTTGAAGTGTCATGTTAATAGTTAACATGTGAAGTGCTTAAAAAAGGGGAGTAGAAGTGATGTATTATGAGTCTTGCAGTGAAGACCCACTCCTATAGTCAGAGCAAGAAGTTTCCGTTTAAAAGAGCAGCCATGAGCTTCTAAAGAAAAAAAAAAAAGTATATTTTGTGAAACAAATGCTTAATATTATTTATTAATTTTGAACAATGGTGGAAGATAAAATACCAGAGATTTTAACATTAGTATTAGAATATAAAAATTAGAACACTGAATAAGTATATTGTGCATTCATTACAACTCCTACCCAATAAAATATCTATTAGCTATGACTAAAAAGGCATTCACTTTCCTGCTGGAGTTTTACTTCAGATTTGGACTTACCCAGAACATAGTGATCCTTACTGGGATAACTTTGAATGTTTCTTTTGGGAGAAAATATGATAGAAAAATACTTGGAAATGCTTTTTTTCATTTTCTAAAAAGGACTTTTACTCATGCAGACCTCTAAGTACTGTGCAAGTCATGCAGTAACACAAATAAAAACTTAATAAATATTTAAACATTAAACTTTGACTTTATTTGGGAGTAGCTATGCTGATGTTATAGTTTCATAATGAAACTTGGAGTTGTTAAGCCCTAGCTAATAAGCTCTGACAAGATGCAGAATTTATTAGCCTAAATGTGGCTTTTTAATGCAGCTGTATTCCTTTGGGACCTGAACAAATATAGGCCAGCTCTGTCTTCTACAGATGTATAAGCATATGCCAATAATAGTTTAAGTGATTTGATAGGACTTAGACTTACAATTTTTACATTAATAATAAAAAAAATCCTTTATTCATCCTTATTCTCCATTCAAGTCATTCTGTGGACACATGAGAATTATTGAAATGTCCAGAAAATCTACTATTGTGTTGGTTATGGTTGTCAATTTTCTACAAGTAGGTCCAAAGTTTAGCATTACCTTTTCAGCATGTTTTTTGTTGTTCTTTTTTTTTTTTTTTTTAACTCATGCACCTGAACCTCCATTTCATAGAGATCTTCTTTGCTATCCCTTATTCAGGGATAAAAAGAAGTATCATTTATTTGTTTTTGATTTAGCAGTTTAGGATTCCTGCCACTCACTTGTCAATGGTTTATCTGCCATCCTAGTTCCATCACTATGACAAATGAATATTAGGAGTCCACAGAAAACATCTGAGACAGAGAAAGTGGTTTTACTGTCATTCCACTTTCATCTTAGGAATTTCAAGTCTGAATCACTTATTTGATTACAAACCTGATTCCAAAATCAGAGAGATTATTTCTATATTTTAGTGTCTTAAACCAATAATCTGTGTAATATTCTGCAGAAGATCAATTTTGCAATGGCTTTAAGAAAGGTAGGGTTTTAACTCATTGGTACAATTTTTTAAACAATTGCTTGGTTCAGAAATCCCACAAAAGGGAAGTTCAACATTTATAAAATACTCAAGTATTTTCCCAATACCATAATTTCTTACAAAACCATTTTATTTCAGTATAATTCCTTTTGTTTTTAAATACTTGCTGAAATCAGTTGAAATATTTTGATATCTTTCAACAATAAAACATATTTATATTATGTAAGCTATGTATGCATTTATCTATTCATACTTATAAATACACACATGTGCCTTACATTCATGTATAGGTATATAATCAAATATGTAAAAAATATTTTTTTTCATTAACTCAGAACCTGTACTATTTAAATCTGTCATTTGCTACCTTAGTAAAATTCAGTTCATAAAAAACTGTAAAAGCCTGATTTTCCTTTTAAAAACTATTCAAACTGTTACCTGATTATTCTGTCTTTAAAAGTCATATTTTCATTCTTTGTCTAATTATTGTGCAGGAAAGTGATAAAGTGTATGCATTTGAAGAGTCATTCTTTTTTTTATTGTTATTTTTCTTGAGCATCTGGAATCCACTAACAGTTAGCAAAAGCCACTGTCTACTGAACTGTATCAAAAAGCTGACAGTTGGCTCTATGGCTTGCAAAATAAGCACATGAATAAATGTACTAGGAAATATATTAACCTGTCATTTTTATCACTGATGTCTTTCCTACAAAGGATAGGAGCATGTTAAACTTACCTTTTCATTTTCCCATATGTGAAATTACTTTTTCCCTTTAGGATGCACTCTGCCACAAAAAAGTAATAATGTAGTTGATTGTACTGCCTCCCGTCTTATCTTTTAAAAGATTTTGCTGCATTCTTTTATTTATGTACAGAGCCAGAGGCTGCTTTTAGAATATTTCAGCTGCTTAAATGAAAATATGGTTTAAAAATAAAAAAGTATTAATGAATCTGTGGATTATTGCATTCAATTTCAGAAACTTATTTAAAACAAAGCAAGCAAGATTTAGCGAGTACATAGGTACAGGCACTTATCTCTTTGTTGGGGTTGGTTGAATTTTTTAAGTACTTGGGATAGATGTAATTACTGAGAAATGCTATTGCCTAGGAATTGTGTCAATCATTTGCTTACAAATAGAGGAAAGTGTTTTTTTGAAAGTATCATCTTACTAAAATAGAACATATATTTTGCTAATATATTTAAATCACAGTTAATGAAAACACGTAAGTAGCTATGCTTTGCTGCACAGATGGCAATAAATCTACTGCTTTTCTTCTGTACATCATTGCTAGGTAAAAATTCTCATGAATCAACATTCAACTTTCTACCACTGAACAAACACCATGGTACTTGGAGAGCAGGGGATTGGTGATGATAGACAAACCAAAATACATTTCTACAAATGGTTGCACCTTGTGTTTTATAAATGGTGTAGGGTTTTACAAGTTACAAAGAGCTAAAAAAAAAAGCTATGTTGTTCTTGTAAAAACTGTTCAGTAAGATTTCTCTTGCCAGGGAAAATGGTGTCAGCATATGGGGCTTTACCATACTCACATGGGAAGCACCATGTACCTTGTGTCCCCTTGGTGCTGCCCAGTAGCACCACAAAGCTGTTCACAGTTGTTTGGGCTCTTGCACCCTTTTCCATCTACTGCTTCCTGGCCTGCAGCACTACTAAAGAAACCTCTGCCGGTCCCCACTGGTGCCATGTTAAGAATAGGGGTTCTCTCAAGCAAATCAGCTGCTGGCTTGGACTCACCATCCATTCTGCTGAAGAGTCAAGCATAATTACATGCTACAGGGCAGAGTTACAGGAGGAAAAACAGAGAAGCACTTATTCCTCCTCAGATGCATGGTAGGATTTCAGTGTTTTAAAGGAACAAGCATGCCACTCTTTGAATTAGAGGAAGCAATGCATGTGCCTTTTAGTTTCCACACTGATAGTCTACAGGTTTAGCTAATACGTGATAATTTTTTTATTTTTGGAAGCAAAACCATATTGTGGTATATTACCTAAAAGCAGGATAAAATTCAGTGGTGAAAAACTTCAGTGCCACGCTTAATCTCACAGAATGAAATATTTAATTGAAGTGCAACACCACTTTTATAGACCAGTTTTATAGATTTGATAGTTTCTACAACCAAATCTATGGTTAGAACAAAGCTATTTTCCAATTAGATTCTCATGGAGTTCTCATTCATGTGAAACATACAGGAAATTGACCAATAGCTTATTTGCTTCATGAAATTTCAGCCTCCAGAAAAATTTCAGAAGTGTTCTTCTGATTTCTTTAAGCTTTATCCTGTATTGCCCCATTAGTGACAATTTATAAACTTGTTTCAAAACCCATTTCTAATTAGTGTCAGTTAAACAGCTTTTGCTAAAATAGTAGGACTAAAAAGATCATGAGTGATTGTCGTGAAACTAAATTGTACATTGGGATTCATTATCTATACTTACACAAGCATTATACAAGCTTTTAATAATGAAGTCTTAGCTTTAGAGACATCATGCTATACATTGCTTGTCTTATATTTTATTAATTTCCAGCATAAACACAGAATTTTTATTTTTTTTACCATGATTATGCATTTGCACTAGAACTGCAAGCTGGGAAGTTTGGAAGTGCAGTTTAAAAGTTAGCTTTTGTTCAAAGAATTGCACATTAATTACGGGTCTCATCTGTGCTCACTGGAAAGAGACCTACTGAATATTCTCAAATCACTTTTCTAGGACCCAAAAGTGATTCCTTCTTCTGGGTAGCACTAGGATTTACCTCCCTTATAGCATTTCCTAGAGGAAAGATTTAGGAAAATAATATCAAATAGTACCATAACGATCATCTTAAGCTTAAAATGCCAATTTTCAGCTGCTCCCTTTAGCTTGCTTTTTTTTTTTTTTTTTTTTTTTTTTTTTTAAAAAAAACTTTTTTTTTTTAGTTTTGGAATATATTTAA
>NDXB01020487.1:60017-79454 GCA_002631895.1 Agapornis roseicollis
TTTTTTTTTTTTTTTTTCTCTTTTTAAAAGAAGCCTATATATTTGAGGATAGGAATATGAAGAAGTTTAAGAGAATATGTTGTTAGACTGTTACTTTCCAATAATACAAAGATTTTTGCCAAATGAGCTTCAAATAGTTATCTTTAGACAAAAGAATGTATGTAGCATAATGGCAGCTGAATTTCTGCCCTTTCTTTAGGTCCTTTTGGGAATTTAGTTTTGTTGGTTGGTTTGTCTGGATAAACATAGGTATAGTTTAAAATGTCCAATCTGTATATTAAATAAACATAGTTTGAAACAGAATATTATACCCAGTTTAGAGAATAAGTTTTGTATAATGATGTATTATCTTGCTAGAGTGTAAGCCATTAAAATATCACCATAATTAGCTGTTTCCGACAATCTCATGAGAAGTGTAGAATGATATTCTTGCTTGTTTCCTTGCACCAGTATTCTTGTTTGCTTGTAACTGTAGGGTTGCTGACAAAGATTCTCTTGTTATTTTGTTCTGAATAATTTTTTGGTTGGGGTTGCTGTTGTTCATAGGTTTTGGGGTGCTTTGGTTTTGTTTGTTACTTTTAACTATATAAAGATGAGAGTTAAAACCAGTAGTCTGTTAGGTTCAAATTTGGATGAGCTACTTTCCATTCTTGGAAATGCTCCATGTAATTTCTGTAAGCAAAGGTATCCATACCATATCCCTGATATGCTTGCTGCATGGCTGGACTGAGTCTACCCTGTTTCACCACCTATTTTTTTGCCTTTGAACTGCAGTACTTGGGTTTGGGGAGGCAAGATTGCCTGTTCTGGGTGAGTACTTACACACTTGATGTAGGCATCACCATTGTGTGGTGGATGCTTCAATTAAACTAAGTAATTTCGCTGATAACTTTCTTGTAATTTGATCACTGACCTTATTAGGAAGCTGTTCATACAAAATGATTCATATCTGTATAGTCCTTGGCAGCATATTTTGATGTTGTTCCTACTAGAGCAAGCTTAGAGACAAAAGCAGTTTGGTCACTTTATATTCAACTTCTATTTCCTCTTAAATACAAGGTTACTTTTCAGCAGGCTACCCAAGTAAAATGTCTTGGTTTAAGTTTCTGTCAGGGCAAATACTTTAAATCTTAGAAGCTGGTGTTTACGATTAAGCCTATTATGTCATGGAGACTGCTGGAAGTTTGTTCCCTGTGATGCTCAGAATCTTAATTTTGCCTGAGCTATTAATGATTACTGGTGTCTCAGTAATATTTTGTACTTGCAAGGAAGTTTGTTTGTAAAATTTGAGCAAAGTTATGAATGTCTTATTGTTGTTTCACTCTGCTGTGTTGTTAAGGCTGATCCTGATAGCTTATAAATAAAAAAAATAAGCCTCTAGCCATCTAAGCTCTTGCCTTGAGCACCTTTATAGTATGAAATATATTTAAATACAATTACAATTTGGCCAGTTAAGTTTTACTAAAAACAATAAATAAAAATAAAAATAAAAAAATCCTATTAAGGCTTTATATTAATGTAGGTAGTAGAGATAATTATTACCTAAACCTCAGAGGGTGTATATATATACATATATATATACTTTTTTTTTTTCCATTCAGCCGTTCATACTGCAGATATTTTTCCCAAGAGTTTAAAAATAAAGCAAATTTAGATCTCTCTCCTAAGGATAAGATCAATAGCTTGATTAACATATATCTGTAGTAATGAAAGTAAGTGTTGATATGCTAAGATAAACAGAATTTGAGGAACAGCTAAACAAAGAGCTTTATTTTGTTCAAAATCTGTTGATACCCTTGGTCATTGTTCTCTTTGGGAAGTGACTTTCAAGTTATATGCCTAACTCCTGTTTAAATTTCAGTCTCACTAGTCTCCTTTGATATATCAACTCTGGTAGGTCTAAGAACACTGTGTGAGTAAAGTGGAAGTAACTGTATGAAGCTGAAAGACTTGTTCTCCTAAGTAGTCAAGAATGGTTTAGGGAGAATGTTGTCTGTGGTTACCTTGCATTTGAATAGACTGGAAAACAAATTGAGTGGAAATCTGTCAGTCCCTTATTCATTCTGAAAGTGTTATACCTTCTCAAAATGAAGAAGTTTTGTGATATGCAGAACTAGGGTTGCCAGTAATTATCATCCATTATTCATTTAAAAGAAGGTTGAAATTTCCTGTCCTTATATCAACAGTTTTTGAGAAACCAGGGGCTGAAATTCATTTGAATCTTTTACCATTGTATTCAAGATAGTATGAAGGAACAATTAAATTATGGTAGTGAATGTATTAAAAATAATACTGATTGTGTTAGACAGGTGGAAATAAATCCCATACGTTAAGCCTGGAATAACATTTATTACTAAATCAAATTGTGGAACAATGAAAGTTAGGTGAATAACCAGCTGTAGAGTATTACTTTAGTAACTCATGAGAGAGAGAGAACTCTTCAGAATTCTACATGGGCAGGAGGAAGAAAATGGAAGAATATACCAGTGTTAATTTCCCTTCCTTCATCCCACACATTCTGCTGAAACTTGCACATTAGATGTCTCAGTACTCTAATGGAGGCTGCAGCTTACTTACAATTACATTAGGGTAATATTGATTGTAAAAAGTGAAAATACATTAGTTCATATATTTGTTTTCTCTCAGTAATTTGAAATCATTGCAAATCCACAAATCAAGCTACTCAAACCATAGTTTACTGTGGCTTGGCTGTGGTTGGGTTATTTGTTGATTTTGTTTTTTGTTAGTCCTCACTAGGAATTAAAACACTTCATCTGATGGTGATATTTGTCCTCTCCTTGCCTGTCAAGGTTTAGTAATGCTGTATCAGTTGGAAGACTGTTCTGGTTTCGTTAACAAAAGAAGGATTTTTAGATATGCTATGGAAATTGTTTCAACTTCTTTTTTCCTGAAACTGGCACCAAAGTTTCCTAAAATACTGCTTACTGGCCCAGCTAAAGACAGGTTTAATCTGATCTTCCACTTGCTGCTGTTACTTGTAGGGTTAAAATAAAGTCATGAGTGACTACATCTATTGACAATGTTAATGATAGAGTAGTGGTTACAGTGATGTGCTAGCACACCAAAAGGAAGTGAATTGATGTAGTTTGCTGCTGATCACATTAGTAGAAACCTACGTGTCAGATTCTATACCACCTACATGGTTTTCTGTAGAATGTGGTCTAGTTGCAACCCTTGCTGGGCAAATGGATTCAGAGAAACAGCACAGTACGTAACACAGCAGGCATTTTAGGTGTTCCTAACATGCTCATATAATCTTGTTTGGTGAAGAACATGTTCATGTTGAGTGCAGCTCAGTCTAATGTCTCTTTCATTTCTAACATATATAATTCGAACGTTTGAACAATCATGTGGATCAGACAAGTCAGTCTAGTCTAACGTGCAATAGTGGCCAATGATGGATGCTAAATGAGAAGTCTAATAATGAAGTAAGCATAAAATGATAATTCTTCAGAATTCTCTTTCTTGCCTCCAAGAATTTGCAGTTCAAGGACTTTTTGGGCCATAGGTGGTATTTCTCTTCAATTTTGGTGTATATGTAAACAAAGTTACTGAAACCCCTCAGATATTGTGAAAAGAAGGCCTGTATTTATTTTTTCCACTGTTCCAGCTGGTTGGTCTGGTGTCGTTTCGGTATATGAACAATTACATGTACATTATTACTGAAAAGTAACTGTTTCTTAATGAATGTCTTTACTGTTACAAGAGGCTGATGCATTGTCCCAAGATGACAGAATGTTTATAGACAGATCCATTGTTCCTTTGGAAAGTCACTGAAAATGTCCAATTCGTTAATACTTAAGAAGGAAAGTATATATGGAAATCAGTATTCATTTACACCTCTTTCGCTGTTTTTAAGTGTTAGGAGAAAACATAGTTTTAGAAAATAAAACCCAACATACTGATTAAAGACAATACTATAAGGATTAAAAGGAAAGCAGTCTAAAATACACTTTTATTGCATTGACACTTGTGTTTGTGAGGAAAATACAGAAATTAGTAAAAACTGCAGAGTTGAATTTAATTAAAACAGAACCTCTTCATCCATCCTCTACCCTGCCCATCCTTTTCACAGCAGTCACAAATGGTACTTGTGCCACTCACTTGGCTGTTTGTACAGTCATAAACTTTTTTTTCTCATGCTGGTTGCCAAGCAACTATTTTTGTATTTCATGCCTTGCACTGCAGGCTTAATTTCTGTCATGTTCTTTTGTTTTTGTATACTAAAGAAACATTTATAGAGGAAAATGAAGACACTAGTTGTAAGGAAAAAAAAAGTGTTTGGGAACAATTCAGATGAAAGATCTCATGCAGTCATTTCAGAGAGAACTGGAAAGCTATATTCCAGCATGTGCAAAATCAAATGGGAACTTACTAAGAGTCAATCTTTATGGAATATATCAAATATCCAAAAGTTAAGTGAAGGGAGAACTGGCATTTGACTAGGGTTAGGGACATGCTTCCTCTAGTCCTTTCTTCCTTCCTATTCTCTGTCTGTGTTTTAGAAGTTTTGTACTGGAACATAGCTACAGAGTTCTTCATACTTACCAGTATAGGTATGCTCTCATTGCCCCTAAATCTGACATGCATAATTCCCAACTTCAGTTTAAATAGAAAGAGTTCTCTCAAGCAGATCAGTAATTAAGAAAATTGATTCTTTTTATAGTCACAGTTTAACCTGGATGATTTTTCTTTCTGACACTGAAATGGTTTCCTCCTCTGTAGAAGAAGAAAAAGAAAATGACTCAATAGAAATATTATTTCTTTGTTGAAGCTATTATTTATTCATACTACTTTTTTCAATCTAGTTATCATAGTAGCTATGGTCAATTTGATTGATGATCAAATCCCCAAATCATTTGGGTGTTTTTGCAACTGTGTTTTTGCAAGGCAAACTGGATCAGCTGTAGTTAGCCAAAATTATTAATATATAAATCATATTCAGCAACTGATTTAATCCTTTGTGCACAAGCAGTGTTGACTACTGAATATACTTGCTGAGCTGTTCTCTTGTCTTTGCAAATTGTAGGAAGAATGACTGGTAAATTGAGAAATATGTATAGGTAGAGTTTGCACTTGACAATTGTGAAATTATTTTTAACATACTCTAGTGGGTTGGGAAGTAAAACATCAATAAAAATGCTTACATCTTTTCATTTTCAAAGACCTTTATGACAATACATTTATCCTCACAATGCCACTGGGGAAAGTAGACAAGTATTAGCATTTCTGCTTTATAAAGAAACTGAAATCATGTTTATTTGATATAACAGAACTGCTAAATGTCAAAGGCAGGATTACTAATTTAGTCCTCTGAGTTTAGCTTTCATGGGGATAATCTTTACTGGCAAAATAGAAAGCTTTATTTTTGTTGTTGCACTGTAGTATACTACAGCTGAGGAAAAGTAACTTCCAAGGTAATTCTTTTTTTTCTGATTCCTAATGTTTGCAGCTAACCTTCACATTTTAAGGGGTGACTTCTTTAGCCATAATTGCTGTTTATCTAATCTAAAGTAGTTCCCAGTGATAAAATCTAATAATAAGACTATTTTGTTTTGATAGTTAAGTTCAATTTACACTGATAATATAACATAGAACAAATAGTCTAGTGATTCTGCCTGAAACTATATTTCTGGATCTCTTTATATAAGAAGCACCTTTACTGGTAATGTAGTGGTTGAGGATAAAGAAGTAATTAATGCAAAAAAAGAGATATAAGTATAGAAACAGCTTCCAGTGGTAACTGTGGCAGAATTCACCCAAACACTGTACCTGTTTACTATACTTGAATTTCTGCTCCCTGTCATCTAATTGAAGGTTGTCCTCTAGCAATGTAGCTATCTGGGAACATGAAAAAGCAGGGAGGCTGTGGAGGTGCCCTGCCAGACCTCTTTCTCAGCTGCTTGAACCTCCTTCCAGAGGTGGCAGTGGGGAACTGAACTGTGTATTACCAACAAAAGGTCTAACATCATACTGTCCTTCCATAGCTTTTCTTTTTTTATCTTTTAAAGTACAGAAGCCAGAAAACTGATTGAGCATGGAAGGATCTGTGCACACAGGGAAGTGTGCTAGCAGTCTGTCTGTAGGAAAAAACTTAAGCCCAAGCAAAGTGCTTAAACATCTGAATAGAATATATATTTATATATATATATAATATATATTTAATTTTCCATTCCATGTTGATATGTGAGCTGCATTTTTCTGAAATAAATATGAACAAAACTGCATAAATCTATAGTATGAAAGATATGCTGTGCTGCAGTCATTAAAAGATTTCTTAAAAAAAAAAAAAGATTAAATATTCAAGCTGCAACAAAGAGGAAAATTTGTGCAGTAGATACCAGAAAGCAACCAGTAACTTCAAAAAGCAATAGTGTTGTTTTAAAAAATATTGTCTTGGAAGTCTGCAAGAAAATGCATTTATATTTTTCGTAAGTACCTACCAGGATCTGTCCTTCTGCTGCATCTGTGCATAAATCAATGCATGATAAAGATGTAACTGCCAAGGGAGATGATTAAATACTGTGCCTCCTTTAGGGGTCTATTCAAGCAGCTTTTGCTCCTCTCCCTAGATGTAACACAAAATACATAAGTACAATCTATCTGAAAGAGAGCTTCAGATTCTGTTTCACCTCCATTTAGGTATATGATACAAGGGTTCTGTGTTTTGGGTACTGTTGCTTTGATTTCTGCAGGATTTCTGCAGGAGACTGTGCCAACAAATACCAGTTAGCTAATAGTTTGCTGGGTATAAATGCTTGCTTTTTTTTTTTCTTTGGGAAAAGAGCCAGCAACATTCAAAAGGAAAACTGGGGGTTTCCCCACACTGTTTTGGGCTTGATGCTTCTGTTTGATGTGCATTCCACTTGCTTTCTCAGCATCTGCCATTTTCTGCAGCTCATTAATAGCATTCAGAGAGGACTGTGGATTCAGTCAAAGCAAGTTTGGAGTGGCTATTGCAACGTGGCTAGCGCTGTGTTGTTTGGCTGACATCCTGTTGTGTAATTAGGTTGTTCCACTTTTAATTCTGCAAGATACTGACAAGACAAAAAAAAAAACAACTCTTCTAAAGGTAGAATAACTTCTTAAATAACTAGTTTGAAAATAAACACTTTGCTTGAGATTAAGTGATGTTTTAATGGATTTTCTCTCACATCCAGTAATCACAATGAAAATAATTTGATTTAGGAAACATTACAAACTGAAAACTGCTGGTGATAAATATTGCAGAAAGTAAGATCCTGGTGAAAATGGCTAATTGAAAAAAGTTTAGCACATAATTTGTTTACAGTATTCTAGACAACATCTGAAGCACAAAAGAGATTAAGGAGATTAGCCCTATTCTCTCAAATTACATGTGTTCAGATATTAATGTATCCTTGATTTAATGAAGAAAACTAAGATCGTAAAAATGACCTACAGATTACTTATTCCACCATTATAACTGTTCCAATTACTAGAAAATTATCATTCTCTTTCTAACAAATGTCACTTACTTGGTGACTGCAGTTTCAATTCTGTCTGCAAATACATTAATAGTCTCACCCTGGCTGTAATCTTACTTTCCTGGTGGCTACTTTTCCTAGAAGAAGCTCTGCTAAGGTTTCCTCTTCCCATGTAATCCCAACCCTGTCACAGTTGCCACCTCTCCTGGGATCTGCAGTAGCATTTTTCTCCTTCTCAGTAGCTGGTGCAGTGCTGTGGTTTTGACTTTCAGCCTGGGAGCAGCTCTGATAACACCAATGTTTTTAGTGGCTGCTCAGTAATGTTTACTCTGACCAAAGACTTTCTGAGTCTCATGCTCTGCCAAGGAGGAGGGGAAGCCAGGAGTAAGCAGAGACAGGACACCTGACCCAAACTAACCAAAGAGGTATTCCGTATCACAGCATGTCATGCACAGAATGTAGAACTGGGGGCAGTTACCTGGAAGGGCTAGATCACTGCTCAGTCGGGCTGTGTATCAGTTGGCGGGTGGTAAGCAGTTGTAACCTCTTCCCTTGTTATTTCCCTTATCGTTATTATTATTGGTGGTTTGTGTTATACCTTAGTTACTGGACTGCTCTTATCTCAACATGTGGGAGTTACATTCTCCTCCCCATCCCTCTAGGAGTGAGGGGGGGGGAAAGAGGGAGGAGAAGAAGGGGCGTGAGTGAGTGGGCTGCATGGCAGCTGGGCTTAAACCACAGCACCACCACTCACATTTATTGTCCAGTGCTGGGCAGTTGCACCTCCTGCTGGCACTAGGTACCAGCAGTCTTTCTTGTCTTTACAGGGTCTTTGGATGTAGGAGCATTTTAACATGACCTTATATTATAAAGAAGTCCATAGCTGGCTTGATATGAGAATCTGTTTATAGCCATCAAGGTTAACAATATTATGCCATTTAATTGCTTTTTTGTAGAGCACACACTTTCTCTTTGGTGTTTCTGTAGCCTCATTACATTGACAGTGATGATGGAGTCCATTAAACCTGTGTATGCAATAAAATTGTATGAACTTAGAAAAATTAGATCAGCCCTCTTGTGTAGACAGTCTTAGTTTTGGGAAGAGTGTCTTATAAAGGTTTAGATAAAGTAAACAGAAGACAGCATTATCCACAGAGGAGCATGCATTGATTTAACAAAATCACTTTCTAAAGCTTTTTTTTCTCTTTTTCCTACAGTGATTCAATTCCCTTGTGTAGAGAACTTATTAGGTTCTTTTTTCTGCACAACATTAGGAAACTTTCCTGAAGGTCCCTATATTATCTGTGAGGCTAGAAGAATTCAAGAACTTCTTAGGCTCTTTTATAGCACATTCCTTTTCTAGTTTTGCAATATGGTTTGTACAGCTGGGATGGACCTGCCGTAACTGTGCAGAGATAGAGGCTTACCCAAGTTCATTTCAAGATAAATATCAAACATAGGTTAGATGAGTTGCCTGTTGATGCTGGCTGCTTTTCTCCATTGACTACAGAGCTGTGGGCTGTCATTTCAGACTTTGAGATCCAATGCTGAATTCAGAAACTGTTGCTGTATTCTGGCTGCCTACATAGCTTATTAGATAGAACTTCTTGCAATTAATTCCTATTTGGTACAAACATTACTGTTAAAAAGCAAAATCTAAATTTCTAGTGTCAAGGGGTTATCACAGTTCTGTATGATTTTTATCCAAAATTTATTTTGAGATGCACATCATTTTGAATCAAAATCTACTTCAAACTAACTTCAAATCTTGCTAAAGTAGTACTGTAATGAAAATATTGTAAATTTCTGGTTGTTGTACAATTTTGGCATTTTTAGGTGCTGCATGACATTGAACTTGCAGGATTTCTTTACACAAAATGGTGAATGAAAGCTGCTTGGCTTCTTGTAAAGCTTAGAATGAAAGGATGGAGTTTTAGATTGTTGAGTTATGGTGCAGAAAAGAGGTACTCCAACCTGCTTTTAATTAAAAAAAAAAAAAAAAGTTCCCCTCATCTCAATAATGGAGTGGTTCCTGTAGAGCTGGGAGAAGAATATTAGAGGAATTGTAGGGTTAACACTTGTAAAATTTATTATCCATTTTCAATTTCCTGCAAGGTGGATGGTGTTGGGTGAGATGCAAAACATAACCAATGTAGGCTCACAATGGTAATTGCAGCAAAAGGTCTGTGATGTGCTAAAACCAATTTAATTTTTCAGACATGTGTATGATGTGCTTGGAAAGTATCATCAAGTTTGTGTTTTGGTTTTGGCGGTAGTGTTCTCTTGGTTGTGTTTGGCTTTTCTTGTCATTTTCCCCCATACTAAAATAAGAGATGTTCTCACAAATTTCCATTGTTTAAAAAGATACCCTGTTTATGGAAGAAGATAAGAAACCAGGCTATAATCAGTAGTTTAACTGGAAACAAGCTGGGCTTTTTTTGAGACTTCTCTGTGGGATGTGTCTGTGTATGTGTCTGGGGCAGAGAGAGACAGATGATGATTCCTAGGATGAATCATTAATTTTTCCTTCAGCTTCTTAGTTTATAAATTCTGAGGGGTTTTTCAGTTATTTTTGAATGCTTGTTTTTAGCTGGGCTACAGAAAATACAAACACAAGTTCCAGAATATGTTGAGACTAAGGTCAAACTTCTGCAGTGAACTTCAAATGAGCAGGCAGTTCTTCTAACCTAAACACCACTGAATTGAATAGGTACTTAGCTGTTCAACCAAAGAATTCCGCAAATAACATGAAGGCAAACTTTTGGGAAGAAACACCTTGCACTTTGGGATATTAAATGAATACCTGTTCTAAGGGTGTGTAGGTCTGTTCCCCAAAACCATAATTTTATCTCATGAACCTGCTTATTTAAAACTGTGTCACTCATATACACACACGTTTTTTTACTCAGATGGTTTGATGTGGTTTGTTTAAAAATCGTACAAATAATTATGTCTCGAACAGTATGCCTTACAACTCCATGTATAAACATAGCAGGCGGATTACTGTTACACAGGATAACTCAGCTGTAGTATACCATTGCTAGTTTTAGATCATTCTGGAACTGGAAGTACATAAGAGGTGAGTATAAAAAGAATAGCAGGTAAAAATTGCTATTTTATAAGAGGGGAAAATGTTATACACCTTATTTAAATATTTATATCTCTGAGGTTATTTGTTGGCATTTTGTCATCATATGCTGGTCAAGAATACAATTTTACACCGCCTTAAGTCCTGCCATTATATAAAAATTGTGTCTGATGTAACGTCTCAATGATGTTCATTTAGAAATCTTACCAACAGATGGATTTGTGAAAAGAATCATAAGAAAAGGCTACTTGTCTACTTACACTGCAGTTATCAAGTCCGTGGTAACTACCTCTCAGGTTAATAGACTAACATGATTCATTTAATGCATTTGTAAGGCATACATTTTGCTCTTTAAACATGTTTAATGCACTGTTAAGTTTGAAATAAAAGAAGCATGGTTGATACTGTCATACTGTCATATAATCAGTAGAAAATATGTTATCACAGGAAATAGTTGCTTGAAAGATGCATAATTCTGAAGAAGGCTAGAGATGAGCTATTTAAATTTTTGCTTCCAGGTACTTTAATGTGTTTTCAGTAGGCAGATATATTAGCAGATCTGAAAACTGGCTTTATTTCTGTTATCATGTGTTCAAATTGTTTTAAATGCTCTAAATTTATGTATTTTAGTTTAGATTCCTGATTTGACATTTAACAATGAGATTTCTTGCAGAAGGAAGGAGAACAGTTAGGTACAGAGTTCAGTGCTAAATATTCAGAATCACTGTTTATGAGCCTCTTCTCTTCTAATAAACCCAGTTTTTCAAATGCTTTTCATCACAGCTGTTTGCTGGATGTTGACAATACATGTAATATTTTTCCTTACTTTTATTCTTACATTTTCTGCTTCATTGTTGAAAGATGCTTCATCTTATTCCTGTCCTTGGATCTCCCTTCTGTCAGTAAAGCAGACATGCTAGAGACTGAGGAGAAGTGGCAAAGCTACACTCAATTATTTAGCAAGCTAAGCACCACAGCTACTTGTGAAAATAGTTTTATCTTTGGAGAATAGATTTTCATTAAAAGTAAAATATAAAAACATATTCATTTCACACCAATTTGTTTCAGAATGAAGGGAAAATAGTGGAGAGTTCTAAGAAAATCACAAGGTCCCTTTCCCAAATATCATGTCTAAGTTTGTAAAGCAATGTTCTCGGTTTCCTTTTAATTTTCTGGTGCATTAAAATTCAAAAGTAAATAAGTCTTGATAAAAATAAAATACTAAAATTCACTATTCTTCTGGGTCTTTTACCCATAACAGGTTATGCTTTAAGTGTCTGTTTTGATGTGGCAAATGTTATACAAAGAAATTACAGAAATGTTACACAATGTTAAAACACAACGCATTTTTGTCTTATGGGAGGGTAAAGATATTCATCCCATGTGGAGGCATATAGGTAGCATATCCTGGTAGTTATCCCTCAAGATTATAAGATTAAACTAAGAGGTTGAAGGATAAATTTGTTTAAACAAAATTTGAAATGGTTGCTGAATGAAACAGGCAGTTGCTTCTTCTTGGTCTTGCTTGTGTGATTCAGATATATTATGTTTGTTCTCCACCTTTATTGTTGTTCCCTGGTCAGCCCTGTTTATTGTGCAGAGCTGTAGTGACTGTGAAGTTTCACCAACAACAACTGTTTCAGGCTGTTGTAGTCAGCTGTGTGTCAAAGAATACTGAAATAATCATTAGTGTTTACTTCTGAATTTCCACTTGGTCACA
Organism: Agapornis roseicollis; assembly: GCA_002631895.1. Classification (NCBI taxonomy): domain Eukaryota; kingdom Metazoa; phylum Chordata; class Aves; order Psittaciformes; family Psittacidae; genus Agapornis; species Agapornis roseicollis. The sequence goes on from NDXB01020487.1 coordinate 72,292, forward strand.
TAGCTTCTTGTTATGAGGTGGATTAAGCTTCTTTCTCCTCAAAAAGCAAGAAAACTGAGTACTGCTGCTGTCACCCTGGCAGAAAGTGGTTAAATTCGCTTTTCTGTGGAGTGTAAAATCTATGGTTAGTCTGTGCTAAACTTAAGACACCAAGGATGTGGTAGTTTTTTGGGTTGGCTTGTTTCTTGTCTGCTTTTTGTGGCGGGAAGGAATAGTGTTTGTTTGTGGTCTGAGGGCCTGAGGGGAATGGTGTTTGCTTCCCCCTGCAGGGAAACCACATTGTCTATTTGGCCTCAGCAAGTTGTAAGACTGGTTTGTTTATTTTTGCCTGCTGGGAAGAGAAGACAACAGAGAGCTGAATGGTTTGTATGACCTTAGCTGAAGAAGAAATGTTTCTCATTTTTTGCTGTTGCTGAAAACATTGCTGGAGAATTGTACTGTCAGTTCTTCATGTCAGCAAGGAGGGGAGTGAGCTGTTATCTCCTTCTGTCTGGAAACGAACATAACTGGTTATCCTCTAGCTCTGAATTGAGAAACTCACTCTTTCATTTCTGTAGGTTTGTTTTCTGAAACTTTATCTAATGGATGTCCTGATTAAAGGACTCAGGGCAATAAACGAAATGGAGCCATTTATTTCTGAAGTCAGATCTCCAAAGTACACTTCCAGTAATACACTTCCAAAATAGTGGTCAGTGAAAGTAATATGTCTGAACATGGTAGGTCTTTCTGGTTGTTTTCTTTGTTCCATTTTTAATGATCTTGAACAGTGTTGGCTACCTGCATTTGACAATACACCTTGTTCTAAATTCTTTTGTGTAATAACTGTTTAGGATGTGAACTTCCCTGTAGTTTTAGCACTTTGTGTTTCGTAAAAAGCTAAATCTGTTTAAATTAGTGAATTTTACTAAGTTGAAATCCTTGAGTTTAAATACCTTTTGAGAAGAAAAGGAAATCCTGGTAAAGTCGCTGATGGCCTTATGGCACATGACAAAGATAGGAGCATTATTTTGGGCCACGGGAAATTAAACAGTCTCTTCACCTTGTAAAAATAAATTCCTTAATAACAAATAACAGTGTTATTCCTATGACTTTTTAGATGATAGTCAAGACACTAAGAGTGTGCCAAATACAGGGGAAAGAACTACAAAAGGATTAAGACCCAGTGTCTCAGATGTGTCTCACCAGGGCTGAGCAGAGGGGAAGGATGACCTCCGCTCCATCTCCTGGCAATGCTCTGTTGAATGCAGCACCCGGTGAGGGCATTACAGTGCTGAGTTCCTGGGATATGCACTCTCTGGTGTAGTATCACTCATGTTCCTCTCTTCATTCTGTAGGCATTCAGGAGGAGTCTTGCTGATTAAGTTGCACTGGCTTTTTTGAAAATTAGACCAAATTTTATGCAATACTTTAGAAATAGAATTGAGATGGGGATTTAAGATATTAAACAACTGGTTATTCATAAACAAGGTCATAGAAAAATTCAAAGGATTAAACTATTAAAATTGACACACACAGAGAAACACATATAGACATATGTGTGACAAATGGACTATGTATGACACAGCAATTATTTGCAGAAAATACATTTCACACACATAACACTGTTTATGGAAACAGTGATAAGACAATCAGAGCTGGGTTCTCATTTAAGGAGAAAGATCAGTTCTGGTGTTCAAGTGAGAGCAGTTAGCTTTTTTGTAATTCTATACGTAAAGATCTAGAATTGATGGTTTTTTTCTGGGTTTTGTTTGTTTGTTTGGTTGTTGTTTCTTTTTTTTTTTTGTGTGTGTCTTTATTGTCTGTTAAGGTTGACATTAAAGCAGCTGAAGGAGGCTCACTTTTTCCATTCTCCTTCCCCGAGGGCTAGATTATTCTTTTCCACCCCCTCCATTTCTTCCAAAAAGCACCAAAATATTTCCCACTTAAACCAGTTCTAACAGGGGAGTAAAAAGAAGAAAATTAAAGAAAACAAACTCAAACAATAGTGAATAACAGATTTTCTTTAATACTGCTTTCTAGTACTCTAATAATCCAGCCATTTTTAGCCCTCCCAAATCTTTAACATGGTTTTATCTTGACCAAATTCTACAGTAATAAAGTACATCACCCAAATTTTATCATTAGGCAACTTCCATGCACCAACAATCCTAACTGTTCAAGTTCAGACTTTTCTAAAAGGTGGTGTAATGGATTTATTTTATTTAGTTTGGGAGTTTAAGTTTTTATTTCTAAGAAATATCTTTTACAATCTTAAGGATGGAATTTCTGTAAGAAGTTGAATGATCATACTCTTCATGTCTTTCAGTTCCTGTGAGTGTCGGTTTACCAAGCAAAACGTTTTTTTTTCTCTTACTTTCAGAGAAGTGTAAGGAACATATTTCGAGACCTCATCTACAAAAGTATGAACAGAAGCAGAATAAAAGTTAAAAATACATACCTGAACCTTTTGAAAGCTTTCATAAGGTTCTCATTACATACAAATTAAGCATTTCTGTATCTGATGGTTGCAGTGGAAGGGAAAAGACTATCTTCTGACTAAAGCTGTTTATTGTGTTATTGTGAAACTGATGAAGAAGATGGCAAACCTGCCACGGATTTCATTGCTCTAAGGTTTGGCTTGCCTACAATATCAGGTCTTTTTGAATGAGGTGCTCCAGTTGAGCTGAGTGATTAACATGGTCTTTGCTCATCTGACTGCCCTTCTAAGCGCTGCTTCCTCTCACCAAGTATCAGCAAAGGTTTCCTTGTGGACTCTGCATCCCTCCTAAGCCTGGATGGATCTCAGTTGTACTAAGCAGGGCACATCACCTCCAGTACCTAGCTGGGACAGCTACTGCCCAGCAGTGACCTCTTGAAAATAAGAGACATCACTGGTGGACTTCTTTTGCTATTGTTCCAGGGAAGACACAGCGGGGATTGGAAGACTTGTGATGTATTGCAGCACTGCTGCTAGTTTGTGCCTCTGATGTTATTTCAGAAAAAAATGATTCTCCTGTTTTGTCTTCTACGCATGTGTGCATGACAAGCCTGCTCTGTACAGCTAGATGGTGGAGCAGGTGTCTTTACAATATGAAAGGATGGCAAAACAGAGGGTATTTGCATGTAGACCTATAGGACTTGTAATGTGGGTAAGTTGTTAAGGAGTTACTACAGAAAGCCTGCATATAGCAATGTCAAAAGATATGAGGAACTGCAGCATAGATACACTCCCAGGTATTCTTCACCTGTAGTATAAAACAGGCTTCATACATCACCAGCTCCCTCCAGATTTCTGGTACCTGTTACAGTTGTGCTGATGTAAAAGGTTGTACCCCCATGTGGTAAACTGGATTGGAATTTTTTCAGGATTAAAAATAACCAAGAAATCCTGCACATGAAAAGACAGCACAGGATGGAAATGAATGGTTAAGATTGTATTCAGCTACTAATTTAAATGCAGAAATTAATATTGCTCTAACTCCATTTTGACAAACTGATGAAGTTACCTGGCAAAGATGCTGTAATATTTTTTGAGATGAGGGGGAACAGGATGATTGGTGTGGCAAAATGGATAAATTATTGCTATTGGTTATTATATATCTTCATTGATAGTTATTGTACTCTACCAATTTTTTGTCTTTTACAAAAAGATGTACTGTACCTGACTAGCAATACAGAAAGCAAAGAAAAAAAAGCTAATGGATATAACACAATTTTTGTATTTCAGATTTTGAAAAGTTAACTTAGTCAAGAAACATCAGATATAAACATCCCTGAAATTTTATTATCATATTTTTACAATTAAAGGAGAAAAACAAAGCAAACTAGTCACACCCTACCTACAGCTTGTTCTAATGCGGGACAGAATAGACACAGCACCGCAGAAAAATACATTTGTGTATCTAATTTACAATACTTCCAGTCAATCTGTGGTATTCCACGTTACAGGACATTTAATTCAATTGTCTGTGTAGCTGTTAAATGGGTTGGACAATTGTATTCTGCTATTTCTCCTGACAATTGTATTCTGTAATTTCTCCTGAAATTACATCAAATCTTATGCTTCAGCATGCAAGCTACTTAACTTTGATAGTTGGAGGGACATACCTTAAATTCCTTTGGAGGTTTTATTTTGTTGTTGTTGCTGTTGTTGTTGTTGTTGAACAGTACCATCTACCTCTCTACAGATTTGGAGAATGGGAGCTGCAAGACAGAAGATAACTGCCTAACTAAATCTAAAAAGCAAGCTATCAGCATAAATAAATCTGGGGAGCAATCTCATGACAAAGACTTCATGAAAACATTCCTAATTCTTTTTCTATGTTTCTATCCATATTTAAAACAAGGAGATAGAATTGGATAGAATTGGAGGCACATTAAAATTTTTCAATTATGAGCATTCATGCATTTAAAATAATCCATTAAAATAACAGCACATTATATATATCTGTATAATATAAAATATAATACAAAATCATGTACTCTGATAACAGCTGTATCTTGTAATGCATGAAGATTGATTGCTGTGATCAGTCATGTCCTCATATGCATTTTTATTCCAGAAAAACTGATGAACTCAAATATTCCTTAAGTTTTTGGTTTTTATTAAAAGCTGGTTTTATTCCTGATATATCACAACCTCTATTCAAAATAATAAATGTGTTCTCATTCAGAAATGAATTTAGAAAAGAGAGAAAAACTTTGTCTTATCTTGAACAAACTCTGTGACAGCCAATCAACCAAAATAAAACCAAAGCTTAAAAAATAAAAGCAAAAAATCATTTTTGCAATTAACTTACAGCTCCAGGTTCCATTTCTGCTTTTACTGAGTAAAGCTGACTATCAATGTGGATCTCACGTATTTATCCAAAGGAAAACCTGGAAATTAGGTATGGCTAGGTGGGTGTTAGCCTTTATTAGCACAATTTGCTTAAAAGCACACTGGGACAGAACTACTCTGACAACCGCCTCACCTCTGTTTTGCCCAGTCCATGCAAGTAACAGAACAGAAGCATACCACAAAGCCTTCAGAAGTCCTGTACTGGTTATTCCATGTAAAATCTTACTGTCATTTATAGGGTCCTCCAATCCTAGCAGCACCTAAGTGTCAGAAATGTTCAGAGTGTACTTTCAGTCCCACAGCTTTCTCTTGCTGTTGTAGTGAACTTTGTTGCTTTTTTCCTTCCTTCCTTCCTTCCTTCCTTCCTTCCGCTTGCAACCACGTATGGAAAAAGAAAATCATAATTTATATCTTATTTTTCTCAGCAGGGACTTACATAAATTAATATTTTTCCAGTTACTTTCAAATGCTATTATTTATTTTTGTAGCAATTATTTTTGCATGGAAACAGTGCATTGTAAAAAAATTGTTCAAGTAAAAAAGAAAACTAACATTACTGGGGAAAAAATTATTTAAAGCATGAGCGAGCATGTCATGAGCAGCGCAAGTAGAACATCTGTATTCCTGGAGCTCTGTTCAACACAAACCCCACCTGTGAGCTAAAATTACCTAGAATTTCTTTCCTGCAAGGCCTTTTGTCTTCTCTCAAAGAACCTCCATGTTTAACCCTTGTCCATTAATTGTGAACAGGCAAGGGAAGCATATCCTGCCATTTCTGGCAAGTGGAGTAAGATTTGACTGACTAGCTACTGGTGTCATAAAGTATAAAATTATTGCTTTCATTCAACAGTCTGTTTCTATTGGGAGGGGATGGCATTGATTTGGGGTCTCTTCTAGTAGTAGAACATCAATTTTTACATTATATATAGGAATCAAATTTTTTTTTTTTACCTATTTTTTTCCTGAGCTGCTTGAAATAGGCCAGTGCACCCTAAAATTACTGGTGCCAAAGTGATGACTGATAGGTGGCTGAAAAGAAGTCAAAAATTACATGTCTCATTGCGTTAGGAAAATCAGGTATGTTTGTGATTATTTAGAATGGGTTCATATAGGCAACATAAATTTTTTAGCAAGTGAGATTCTCTAAATATCTTTTCAGTGGCAAATTTCTGCATTGGGAAGCTGCACACATATTGCATTCCTCAAGTTAATATCTCTGGAATAATTATATTGTGGGGAAAAAAAGGTTTTTTCGTTTCCTACCAATACAAGAAGAATTAACGAGTAAGAAGGAAGATATCCTTTTAAACAATTTTGTTAAAAGCAGTGTGTAGGCACACAGACACTTTTATTCTAGAGTAAGAATACCAATCAACTGGAAAAATTAAAAATTATTAGAAAAAAAAATACTTTGCATTTGTTTAACCAATGGCTTGTAAACTAACTTCAATTAAGGAGCACAGCCTTTTGAGACTAAAAAGAACAACTTCTTCTGGGCCTAATTATAAAACACAGTCATGTCTTAGCAAGTATTTTTGTAAACTGTTCTTGATTCATCACCAAAGGGTCTTAAAAATGCTTTAGCGTTCGCAGAGACAGGGACAGGAATGGAAGATTAGTTACTTGAAGTGAATTGCACATTAGTTCACATAAACTTCATAAAAGTTTAAAACTTTGAGATGACTACTAATTTCTTTTGAACTAATTAACATCTAGATTTCACCAAGGATTAAGACTGCTGTGTGGAATTGTTAAAATTATGTCAATTGTATTCTGAGTAATAACTGGAAGGTAATGGCAACATCATGATGGGTCTATGGATGCAAAAGATCATTAAGTCTCCAATATAACAAACGTATAAAGCTGTGCAAAGTATAGAACTTTGTCTACTGAGGTTTTATGTCAAATTCAGCTACTTCAGTCTCTGATCCCTGCTCTCTCATGGTGCTTTAAATATATAAATTTTGTTACAGAGAATGTAACTTGTGTTATTTTGAAATATACTTCTCTCTAATGAGCTAAACAGTGATAATATTTTTGTGTTTGTGTGATATTTTTAAACTACATTCCATGAAAAACTTGCTTAGTGCTCAGCAGATGTTGAAAGAGAAAATTTGGCTTCCAAGTAATTAATAAAATAAGCTACACACATGTTGCAGAGAAAAAACCCACAGTGAAATGATCTGTTATTGATTACAGTGGATATACTTTGTTTGAACCCAGAGGTTTTATTTGATTTTTCTCTTTGTGTTTCTTTTTTTTTTTTTTTTTTTTTTTTTTTTTTTTTTTTTTTTTTTTTTTTTTTTTTTTTTTTTTTTTTTTTTTTTTTTTTGTTTTTTTTTTT
>NDXB01020487.1:88515-100115 GCA_002631895.1 Agapornis roseicollis
TTTTTTGGTGGTAGTTCAGCCCAGATAAGATAAGACAGTCTTCAGAATAGGTTGGGAGTTGTATAAATAGTGCATTTCAAATTGTTGTGAAGTGTCTCACATTTTTCCGTGCATAGACTTCCTGGTAAATCAAGGGAGAAGTCTTCCCTGAGGAGCTGAAAAGTAGTTCTTAGATAAGATCCATTCTTTACCCTTCAAATCTTGAGAGTAAAGCACTAACATTTCAAATATGGACTGAAGAAGAAATATGTGGCTGTTGGCATGCATACATTGCTTTTTTAAATAATGAAATATTATGAATTGTTGCCAGGTAGCCCTCTTCTTATCAAACTGAATCCCCACATTTGATTTCCTTTTCCATGTCCAGAAAAATTGTTTATCATTGTGGATTCTCTGAAGCATGCATACGCAATGCTGTAGTCACTAGTCGTTCTGCAGAAAAACAGAAATAGAGAAGCGGATTTTGTATCTAAACAAATATTTTGCTATTTTATGTTAAGGTTAGAATTTCAGAGCCAGCCTTCTCCACACAGGCTATAACACGCATATGCTGTGTTAGGTGTGCAGTGCCTTGGTGGATTGAAGAAATGTTTTCTTTTTTTTCTTAATGCTAAAAATGATGTGGAATTATGTGCAATTAGAAAAATAGCTTGGTCGGAATTATTCGGGAAACTAAAAGCACTTCATTTTGCTCAAAATATTTGTGGAATATACTATGTATATTTTCATTTTTAAGGGACAAAATCAGTTTTGAAGGCTTCAAAGATCATCAATTAAAGTTGTTTCTCCTATTTCCTAGTGATTTGTTATTAGCATTATCTAGTTTTATATAACTTTGTAAATGGGATTTTAGTATATTATTGACCAACTTCAGGAAATTCTGTAGCTCTTTTGCCCTTCAGCTAGAAGTCAATATATATGTTTTGAACCCCTATAAATTCTTTTGCTATTGACAACTATTTTCTGCTGCTCTGAGACTTGCTGTGATACAGAAAATAACTTTATTAGGGCTACTTAAATTTTGAGTAGATCTCTATTATTATTTCTGGTGACTTCTTGTGTGCTTATTGTATTATTTTAACATAGTATATAATAAGTAGACAAAACTATTTTTATCTATATAGACTCATTTTTAAGCTAATTTTGAGAGAGACTTAAGTAGTAAAACTTACTTTTCACTTAGAATTTTTATTTTTTTTAAGAGTTGAGATGAAGTTTTCTACCTGTCCCAGTTCTTTGATGGAATGTAATGTGCTTTTGTCATTTTATGATTATAAGAATAATAATTTAAACCATTTATGATCATATTGTTGCTAAAAATTAATTATTTATCTGAAAAGAAAATATTTCTTTCAAGCAAAATCTAACATGCTGATTAAAACTATTTTCCAGCAGAGAAATTCAGTGTAAAATTTAAGTGTAGAAATTTGTAAATAAACCCCAGGATGCTCCACAAAATTCCCTAAGTATTTTTTTTAGCACAGTAGTTTTCCAATGTGCAGTACCCTGCAGATAAATTTAGAAGGTAATGCTGTATATTTTGTCTATTATTATAACTGTTACAAACTGTATTCATGATTTATTAAAGTAATTTTATATTAACATACTCTAGTATTAATACAGTGTAGGTAAATTGCTTTCATTCTCAGATGATGCCAGTGATAGTGACTGGATGTTATTACAATGAGCTGTAATGGTGCTGGTTTAATCCTGCTTCATCTTTTCTGAACATGGAAAGTTGTACTCACGTTTATGCTCAAATACTAAAGTTTTAGAAACTTAGAAGTAAGCAGACATTCTACGTTATCTTTAGAAAGCAAAAAGAAGTCTTATTCTAACTTAATTTGGCATGTGTTTTCTCCATGTAATGTTACTTGATAGAAGTATAGGGTTTAGTTTCTCCAAAGCCACTTTGTTAGAATCATATTCAGAGTATTACCAAGTGCTCTCAGCATCCATTAGCCAGAGAAGCCAAGTGTATTAAACAGATTAGGGCTTCACACTTCTGGTTCATACTCTTGTACGGGTCAAATATCTAGAAAACCACCATAACCATGTTAAGTATTTCAGTAGAGAAATAAATGTGAACATGATCTTTTTTTTTTGTTTGTTTGTTTGTAAGGCTGTGAAATGGTGACACATCATCAGAAAAAGAAGTAATATCTCCTGAATTATTATTCAGTCTGAGTTTTTTTTTGCTTCCTGGCTCCCCATCCTTAGCCTGGCATTTCACTGTTTTCAATACCTGTTTATCTCAGATTTAATACAGCTATTTCAACTTTGCCTCTTGAAGAAGTGAGAAGAGCCAGCAGCAGAGAGTACCTAGTGCCCATAAAAACTATCACAGCTGATTTCATTTTACTGAAACACATTCCTACTGATAGAGGGCTAATGCATTGTTTTGTTGCCTTGATGTTTAAAACTCAGCCTGCTTTTCTTCTCTTGACATCCCGATACCTAAAGTATCAGCATGTCAAGATGCATGTTTTTCACTGAAAGTAAACTTTCTAATAAACATATTGATTTGTATTTTGTAAATGTGGCGCTGTACTGGGAAAAATGTGTTTATTAAATATGCAATGAGCATCAGTTCCTGAAGTCTTGCTATGTTTATAGTATCAACTACTTTGAAGCAAGCTGATGTATTTAGCAATCAGAAATGAAATTATAGGAATATGTAAATCAGATATCCCTTGAGTAGCAACACTGGGATGCTTAGGAAAGCATTTGCATTAATGAAAGATCAGACCCCAAATGCTATAATTATGCTCTGAAGAAGAACAAGATACTTAATAGATACTTAAGTTAAATCTATTAGATATTGAAGAAAATACAAAAAACACCCAAACAGTGGTTGCAGGGCTTAAAGCCAAGTCGTCTTAAATTAATACAGTGTGATTGGTCCAGAAAGCCTCTCCTTAGTGCTAAAAGAGCTAAAGCAACAGATCTAAGGAATCTAGATTTGGTAGAAAGTCAAGGAAAGGACCAGCAAAATCAAAACAGAAGATTAATGAAGAGAATATGATAGCTGCTTACAAACCAGTTGGTTTGTCATCTGTCATTTTGCCACTGACATTCTCCCACTGGTTAACCATGTGCAAAGGCTTGGGGCAAAAGCTGCCTTAATGGTGACAGGAGGAGGAGAAAGAAGCACAAGGCAGGCAATTAAGTCTAACTGCCAAAATCCTCTGGTAAATTATTTGATAGGGATTTTAGGGTCTGTGTTAAGACAGTTGACCTTATGCTATATTATACTTCTAGCACAAGGCAGAGTAGTAACTTTGTTTCTATAATCAGACTATTTCCTCTTCTTGAAAGAATGAGTATTTCTGCTGGCTTGACTTATTTTGTTCTGTTATTAATTTAATGGAAATTTCAGGAATTATTTTTAGTTTTGACTACATTATCTCATTGAGCTAGTACCTGTGGTTTATTCATGTTGTTATAATGAAAGGCCATAATGCAGTGCTGTATACAACAGGCTGTACATGGTACCTAATAGAACCTGAAGCTCTCTGCATGAACTTGAAGCTGTGTACATGTAAACAGTTGCAAGCCTAATCCAAATCATTTTGTTTACCACAATAATCCTTCACAACTGGGAAGCTGGTTATTGCCCAGGATATGTTTATTTCTTTATGACCTGCTATAATTGCAGCCAAGTCAGTGTATGCTGTCCACTACTCCAAATCTTTTTACCACTATTTTTTCTTACAAGCAGCTGCAACATGATTAGTGGTGGATTTTTCGATCTTAACTGGTACATGATTGATTTTGCACTTTCCATGAATGAAAACCTATCCAGAAACACTTACCATGGCTGTCACAAATATTTTTTCTTCTTTAATATTAGTGATGATGTAGTGTAGAACATCACTAACATATGATTTTTCTGTTTTTAAAAAATATATATCTACTAGTTTAACTTGCTTTAAAATGAAATGCAAAAGATGTGGATGAAAACTCAGACGGCTGAGGTTACAGAAATAGTCTCCCAAATGTTTGAAAAGGGTGGTATCTGTGGTAGTTAATCTTAAAGGGAGACTAAAATTGACCAGCACTAAAGAGTTCATTTATGTAGCTTGTTCAGTACTTCCAGAATTCTACTTTTATGTAATGGATATGTTGGGACCTATTATGCATCTTGATTTGTGATAGTTGGAAAGAGACTGAAGATGGAGGACACAATTTTTTCTTATCATTGACTTTGTTTGCTCAGTTACAGCTTTGCAGAGCAGGTAAAATATCAAAATATTGTAAATATGAGAAACTGCAGATTAAACAAGGTATCAAATCAGGCCACAGTCCCAACTTTGCACTATTATGTGTAGAGGCAAATGGAAAAGTTGCCTGACAGAGGTTTGTCTTTGCATTTTGGGGTTACATCAATATGGAAATTAATATATTTCAGTGGCATACATGTGTTCTACAAAATCGGTGAGTAGGATTTTGGACTTACAGTTCAATTTTATGTATTTAACCTAGAGCATTATAGTTAGTATGCAGTAGCAGTGGAGTTTTTGCAGAAAAGAAGTCCCTTCTTTTCCCTGCAGTATTTCTAAAGCAGTTTTAAAATTAAATTGAATTAATATATTAATAAGAGCAACTGTGTAATTTGGGTTAGAAACACAAAATAGACTTCTGGTCATGCACTTTACAGTTTAGTACTGAAATGACTTTCATCACAATTTCATGTCACGTTAGAAAGAGATGTGAAATGTAAATTTAAAGGAATATATGCCATTTTAACAGTTATATCTCACTGAAAATAATGGGAAAGAAATGTGTTTAGTTTTGTTGTTAGTTTTTTTATTTATTTATTAAGTCTTTATTTTTTTTTTATTAATCACCTGATGAATATCTTTATATAACCGCAAGGAGCAAATTTGATTGCAAAGTATCAGCATTTGAAAGCAATACTGTTTATCTAAATTTTTAATAAGATGACTAAATTGCCAAGGTTAGCTCTTACCTGAACCAATAATATGACTGTCTCTCAGTGCTTCTAAGATCCACGGCTTTTGTGGTGGGTTGACCCTGGCTGGATGCCTGGTGCCCACCAAAGCCACTCTGTCACTCCCTTCCTCATCTGGACAGGGGAGAGAAAATACAACAAAAGGCTCGTGGGTCAAGACAAAGGCAGGGAGGTCATTCAGCAATAACCATCGTGTGCAAAACAGACCTGACTGGGGGAAATCAGTTTAATTTATTGCCAATCACAATCAGTGTAGGAAAACAAGAAATAAGAACAAATCTAAAACACCTCCCCCATACCTTTCCCTTCTTCCCAGGCTCAATTTCATTACCAATTTCTCTGCCTTCTCTCCATGAGCAACCCCTGGTATGGGGAATGAGGGTGTTTGCCAATCTGTAACACTTCATCTCTGCTGCTTCTTCCACCTCACACTCTTTTTCTGTTCCAGTGTGGGTCCCTTCCATAGGATGCAGTCCTTCAGGAATAGACTGCTCCAGCATGAGTCCCCCACAGAGTCACCAGTCCTGCCAGCAAACCTGCTCCAGTGTGGGCTTCTCTCTCTGCAGACCATAGGCTCTGCCAGAAGCCTGCTCCAGGGTGGGCATTCCATGGGGTCACAGCATCTTTCAGGCTCCATTGTGGTTCCTCGTGGGCTGCAGAAGGACAGCCTGCGTCACCATGGTCTGTACCATGGACTGCAGGGGAATCTCTGCTCCAGCACTTGAAGTACTTCTTCCCCTCATTCTGCACTGACCTGGGTGTCTGCAGGGCTTTTGCTCTCACAGATTCTCACTCCACTCTCCTACCTGCAATTAGTGTCTCACAGCAACTTTTTCCCCTTTTTTAAATATGTTTTCACCTGTTGGTGATGGGTTTGGCCTTGGGCAGTTGTGGGTCCATTTTAGAGCTGTCTGGCAGTGATTCCTTTAGGCAAAGGAGAAGCTTCTAGCAGCTTGTCACAGAAGTCACCCCTCTACTCCACCAGCTCCCAAAGCCTTGTCACACAAACCCAATGAAGATTTGTAACTCTTTGTCCAGGCAAGGATAAAGGAAAAGAAAGACAAAAACAGAAAGCACATTTTCAGAATGTCTCTATGCAGGATTAGGAGGCAGCCTTTAGAATTGTAGTTACTCAGCAGATGCATTCAAAAAGTTTTCAAGAGCATATATCTAAGCTCCAAGTTGGATCATTCTGAGAAGCAAGAAAACTGAGACAAAGTTGAGGCAACAGTGACAAGAATTTAGAATTACTTTAGAAAGTTGCAATGTGATGTTATTAGGCTATATGTATAAAAGCAGTATAATACTGCTTTTTGAAGGATAGCAGAGTACACTGAAGAATTTGTATAAGTAAAATACAGGAATTTCAGCCTTTATGGCTTGTTTTATGAAGAATGAATTTGTCACTGTTTCCAGAAGGAAAAAGTCAAGGCATAAAGTCTGGAAGATATCAAAACTTTCAAACAAATCTGTGATGTTTTCTTATTAGAAGCTTTTTCAGAATATGTGAAGTTGTATCTGCCTTAAAATGTATAGTTATGGAGTTGCAGTGTACCCACACTGTTGCTTACACCAAAAAAATATTTTATTAACAATTTTAGTCAAAGTGAAAATGGAATCTCCTTGTTATTTTACAGTATTTAATGTACTCAAGACATAAGTCTGCAACAATGTCTTTTCCTTTGGTTGTTCAGGTACTGTTGATTTACAAGCCCAGTAAAACTGACAAACAGTGCTGAGTCTTGCTTTATAGGTAGAATTTACCTAGAGCCTGCTGCCAAGTCTTTCAAATGTTGCTCTTTTCACAGAGTTGATAGTAACATTAAAATCAGAATAACCTCTATAATTTATGTTAAAAAAGAAAGCACTTTCTTCTAAAGTATTGTCAACTCCTTAGTAAACATTGACTTCAATGCTTTGATGTTTTTCACCTCCTCCATCTCTGTCAGCTGCCCTGAGATTCCATAATTCATAATAATAACATGATAACAAACAAAATTCACACAAAACAATGAGGATTGCATAGCTGCTTGTAACAAAACAGCTAGAAAACAACACATACTCTTTGTTGATTGTTTTAATCCTAACAAAGTGCCAGTAATGTGTCTCCAGATTAAATGTGTGTGATATAACTGCCTGGAAAATTAATTTCTTCCTTATTTGTAATGGAATCTTGAACAGAGGTACATAGTCTGAACGGATAAATTAATCCTGGTAACCAAAGAACAGCAAATTGTTTTGGGGCTAGTTTTCCACCAAATGTTTTCACAGTTCTCTGATTTATATTGTTGCATTTTGATAGATACACTTTTATGTCAACTTTAGGCTTTTATACAATTAATGGCAAAACAGAAATTTATATAAATGACTGAAGAACAGCAAATTAATGTCAAATTCAAGATTACAGATTTCTGAAAGTGGTGTATAGTACCCTTACATGCATTTAGGATCTGTAGCTTACCCTAAACTAACAAAGGGTAATAGAATATTTAAAACATTTTGTGCCAGCCAGTGTCTCTGACAAAAAATTAGCTTGTTTGTGGTATTTCTTCATGTTACTATAGGGCTTTTCCATAACAATAAATTATTGTTAAGCAAATTTGTCTACTACAATGAAAAGAGGAAAGTGCAGATAATATGGCGTATAGAATGGATTCTGGTTAAGTTTAATGGTAAAATGCTACTTCATTTGTTGACAAGAGGAAATGAGATTGCAGAAATACTTCCATAATATGTGTACAAGTTAACAAACTCAAAGAAATGATGCCATTCTGGCGCCTATTTGAGCAAGTGGGTAAAGACTGACTAATGCTTTATTTATGACTAAACCAACTAATTGTGATTAGCTCTGTACATGAATATGATGAGGTCTTGTCTCTTCTGAGTTGTTTTATTTGTAATAATATGTACATTTTCATCTTTAATTAAGTTTATTTGCTCACTCTGTTCATAAAGTTATTCAAAACTGTATAATTGCAAGTATAGCTATCATGGATGGCCTTCTGAGTAAGCTGGGAATCTAAAGGGCAGTGTGCCCTTTTGCTTTGCCATTTCCGTATGAAGGGGTGAAATGTCAGTTGAAAATACAAGAAGCAGATTCAATGTCAATATTCCTTCTGTAGCATCATAAGCTGTAAGGCCACAGGAGTCAACCTCTTCCAGGATCACAGCACATTGCCCTAGTGCAGGCATAGGGCAAGGATAGAGGTGCAATGAATAGGGATCTAAGCTGTTGACAAATTTTAGATACTGACTGTAAATTGTGAAAAGCATCTTTATATCTTATTTTTCTGGGATGAATGTGTGACAACATGACTTTCAGCAAAACAGTTAAAACACTTCTGTCCACTTTATACATAAATACTTATACATAACATACATATTATACATAAGTAAAATCTAAATGTCTTCATAAGTTGCTGTGTGTGAAGTACCTGGTATCAAGAAAAATCTACTTTTTCTTTAGCTGGAATCTACATGAACTCCATCAGTACATGTGTTTCAATTTAATCATGTGAAAAAATGTCAAATGCATATAGTACTTGGAAAAAAAATAGTCTCAAATTGGGTTCTTTAAGGTGATTGGAAATCCAGATGGCCAGAAGCCTTCTCTTATGTTCTGGTGGAGGTTCACACTTCTTCCTACATATCCTGCGCAAGGTTCCCATTTTGGCATTAGGGATTGTAGGATCAAAGACCATCTCTGACACTGAGCAAGATATTTTCTGTTTTTTTACTTTGTAAGTAAGTCCTGTTGCATAATATGCCATGAGATTAATTAGAAAATTTCCTTGCTTAATTCTGTGTTGGTTGAAATAAATGAAATAAGTGTGGTGGGTTTTTTGTGGGTTTTTCTTTTTGTTTGTTTTGGTTTTTGTTGTTTTTTTGTGTGTGTGTATGTTGTGGGAGGGAGAAAAACAAATTTAAGATTCTGTGAATGCAGGAAAGGTACTCCAAGTATTTAAATGGACCTTTAATTACCATTTTACTTTATACTAGTTTACTGACTGGTGGTTACTTATATCACTTAGAAAAGCTGGTGCAGAGAGGACCACTAAATTCTAAAAATTTTAATTCTAAAAGCCATTGGAGTTCAGGAAGCAGAATTTCCCTTCTTTGTTCTTGCCTTGATCTCCTGTTCTTAAATGAACAGTCGTGCTGTGTATATGTAGAAGCTTTCTTCGAAGTTATTTTTTCTGTAAGTGCTACGGATCTAAAGTTCATGCAAGTGCATGCAGTAGCAAAATTGTTTCAGGTGCCTCACTGGAAATAAACCACTTACTCTGAGATACATTTTTCCCAAGACTATACATCTTAGTGTTATGATTTACTGTGCAATGCTCCCTACTGCATAATACAAAGGCTCTAGTGCTGGAATCAGTGTGAAATACAGTGAATGCGTAAAAAAAATAGATGCTAATTTTAAGCTGGATGTTACCAAAACTGAGGTGTGCACTGGAAAAAAACAGTGACTTTTCAGCCTCAAAATAATAGACAATTTTTGCATTTAGACAAACCACCTAACTATTACTGCTATCACCTAATAGTAAACTGTGTACCTTATAGTAATGGCCAGAGGTTGGACCAGATGTTATTATATTAATGTGCATCATAGAAAGACAGGAAAGTCTAGTATCTTGCAGTTTCTGTTACAATGTTATCTTAAATTCCTAAATGTTCCATAGGCAAGGTGAACTGTGCTGGGACACCTTGGATCAGCAGGTGTCTTGATGTGCCATGAGTGGGTCATTGTAGCTTGCAAGTATCCAACAGAAAAACTTTACTAATCCTAGCAAAGCATAATAAAATGTCCAGGACCGTGGGTAAACAC
This sequence comes from Agapornis roseicollis, assembly GCA_002631895.1. Lineage (NCBI taxonomy): Eukaryota > Metazoa > Chordata > Aves > Psittaciformes > Psittacidae > Agapornis > Agapornis roseicollis. The sequence goes on from NDXB01020487.1 coordinate 98,322, forward strand.
GATAGTGCCTAGCTGACACTGACCTCTGGGATCCAGGTTGTACTAGTATTGGTGTTCAAGCAGTCTGTAAAATTTGTACAAAATCTGGGCTAGGGCATGCAACTGACTTTCTGCAGTTGAATTAATTAGGAGCTGGCAATCAAGGTGTTGAAAATGATTTTACACTTCCCTGCTTGTACATTTTGAGGAATTCAAGGAAAAACATACTCATGCTCTATTGATGAATAAAAATATCAAAAGATTTATTACCTTATTTATAAATATTACCTTTCCTAAACAGGAAACACAGTGTTAAAATCTAAGCTGCAGACTCAGATCTGTGTTGTTTTTAAGTATGGGGTAAGGTAGGTATAGGTATGATAGTTTTTTAATGATAAAAGTTGTAGAAAATAGATCACAATGTGTTTAGTAAAACATAAAAAATTGTCCATCTTAATTATCTTTTGGCAGTTTTACATTCTTTTGAGTAAATAGAAAAATCTATGTAATAATAGAAGTGTAGTTCCCCACCAACCCCACCAAAAAAACCCCAAACCATCAAAAAGCCATGAGGGGATGGATTATCAGGCTTCTTACACATGGAGACAAAGGTACTCTTTAATGGAACCACTAGAAGTCATTTGCTTTCTCAACATTGCTTATTAGCTATTAAGAACTCCAACAGTGTGTACTTTAAATTTTACAGTGCTTCATAGGCTGTAAAATAAATATGGTGTATACCTTTGGGGGTGAAGAAGTAAATTTGCTCACAAGTTTTACTTATTGATTGATCTGCAGAAGATCACTGTAATTACCTCTAGCAGACAAGAGAGGGGTAAAAAGGCTGTAGAGGTGCATTGAAAGTTACTTATTACAAAAACATGTGACATCTTTCTGTCCTCTAGCCTTTGGATTTTTCAGTTGGAATTCAGAGGACAGCAAAAAACTTTCATCTGGCCACTATGTGATGAAGCATTTTGTGTCATGCTTGATATATTTATGAACATGTGTATGTGTTGGGTATTTTGCAGGAGCTTCAGGATGGCATTGGGAGACAGCAAACTGTTGTCAAAACATTGAATGTAACTGGTGAAGAGATTATTGGGCAGTCATCAACAGCAGATGCTAAGGTGCTGAAGGAACAGCTGGAAAGTTTGAACACCCGGTGGCAGGAGATCTGCAGACAGTCAGTTGAGAAAAAAAAGAGGTACGTTAAAAGAGAGCAAAAATAAAATGAAATTATTTTTAGTAATTTTAGATTTGCTTAAGTTTTAAGTATTCAAAGGATCTCTCAACTTGTGGATTTTTCACATTCATAGCAGATTATCAGCAATTAAATTTTACATGCACTGTCATTTGTTTAATTTTTCTTTTCTACCTTCTCCTGTTAGTGACCACCATTCCTTTCTGTCCTCCACATTTTTATAACTTCACTTGTAATGTTTAAAGAAACCAAACCAGCATGTTATTGCTTGATTAAAAGTAAAACAGATTGGAGGTTCATTTACAGAGTTTACAGTTCATTATCATCTTTCAATTTGATAGTATGTCATTAAAATATATCTCTGTAGTCCTAATAATACTTTAGCTAATTTATACAGTTAATCCTAATCTTGTTCACTTCTCATCATTAAAGCTATTAACATCTACATTTCATAGGTTGGATAAAAAGCATGGACTGGTTCATTTAGTGTTATTTATAATCACTTTTGCATCTTTTTTTTTTTTTCTCATGCAGTCACAGGAAGCAAGAGTTTTTGAATTACAGATAATGCAAAATTGGTTTGATTTCTTTTCCAATTGAAAAAAAAAAAA
>NDXB01020487.1:112168-133128 GCA_002631895.1 Agapornis roseicollis
GTTTTTGTTTTTGTTTTTTTTTTATGAACATTCTTAATTATGAGGCTAGATTGGATAACTTTTCTTCACATAGCATCTGGGTAATTGTGTTCACAGCATTGGACATGTTAAAACCCTTCTCCAAAGTACTTGCTGTTTACCATATTAAAATATTGTTAAAATTCATATACATGAGCTATTGAGTCTCCAGAAGTGGAATTTGTCATGTAGCAGTGATTAATACCTGAAAAGTCTCATATTTTGGCATTTGGGACTCTCTTCAGTCTTGATTGACTAATACAGTCTCTTATGGGGAGTTTTAGTCTTCTACATTCGGAAAGCAATGGTTATTTTGTCTTTAATTGAGTTTATTCCTTCAGCTGATACACAGATCAATAAGGGTGAAGATAAGAGAGCTGAAAATTCTACCACAGTTCATCTTAACTGCTGTATTTGTCTGTTCCAGTTAAGAGCTGAAGAGCTGCCGCTCCACAAGGGAATACTGAAACGATTAAATGAAACTAGAGGAACAGCGCTTGGAAGTGCATCACTGAACCCAGACAAAAAACATAAGCTAGAGAGTACGCTGAAGGAGGCTAACCATCGTTTGTTAAAGGTTAGACATGTAACTGTGGTATAAAATTTTGATCTGCAGCAAATATTTTCATTATAAATTTTCTGATATGTATTGTTTTCTCCATATGAAGAGACATTTGTATGCATAGTGAAAGTGAAGAAAAAAATGTGTACAGTACGCTGCTGTGAGAAACAATGACAGCAAACCAAGACTATCAGCACCTGAAATGATGAGGTTGTATCTAAATATACTCCTAAATTACAGGTCTGCTGCTTAAAGGTGGAATGCAGAGAAACAGTTTTGTAGCCTTATTGTCTTGAGGCTACAAGCAAATATTCCAGTTCTTGTGACTTAGGTGTGTGAGAGACAGTAGTAAATGGCTGATTGCCTTTATGGAAACACTTCCCAGTTTTCTCCTCTTCCCAGCCCCAAGGTGGAACTTACAACCTTGAAAGCTGTTTTGTCCTCCACCACACTTTTTCCAACACTGAGCTTCAATTTCTGGTTTCTTTGTAAGGAAGAACCATTCTTTTTGCTTTCTGGGATCTCCATACTCATGGAGAGAAGTAAAAGAGGATTTTCCTATATTCTATTGTTGAAGTAGCATACGTTAGTGTTGGAAACTGGTGAAATCTGGTCAAAAGAGGTAGATAATTTAAGTGCTATCATGTAGCCTCTGTTTCTTATGCAGCAGAAATGGTAGAAAGCATTGTACAGAGGACCACAACCCAAGATATGGATAGCCTGGTCAAAAGAAGTCAATGTAGAATTAGCTGAGAAATTTTGAGACTGATGGCAAACCCAGAATCTCTGTGGTGTCTCTTGAAGTTACCAGGATGCCAGGAATAAAAGAGGGAGGGATTCATTGTGTTTACTTCTGTTGGAAAGAAGGTGAAGAGATTTTCTTTAGAGTACCTTACTGAAAAACAAGCTAGAATTTCTGGTCAGAATAATACATCCTGGGGGTTTCGCCATTCCTGTGAGCATAGTTTAATTTCAAGCACAGATCTGGGAAATAAACATGCAGTTATTTGATGCGGGACTCCCATTAGTTTGTTACTAACAAACAGTCTGGCAAGATTCAGAATATTAGCTAATGGCTTAAGCAAAAGTGAATAATAAATATTGATCACATTCAAGACTATAAGTTGGACACATAAATCATTATTTGGGTGCTTGGACAGAAGTATCTCTTTCTCTAAAAATGGGTTTCTGAAATCAATGTATATGGAAGAATTCAGTCCACTTTGAGATCAAATACATCATTATTTACTATCTGAGGTAAATGTATACATAGCTGAATTCAGGCACCAAGGTTTGTATAAGAATTAAAAGGACATTAGTTTTCATGAAAAAATACTTTTTGTAAAATGATATAAATACATTTTAATGAACTCTGTAATTTGCCTCTGAATTTAAGTTTTTACAGATTAGTCATATACCTAAAAAATTCACATTTTCTGCTTGCTGTTGCAGAATGTTCCAAGTTACTTGTCATAGTCAGACCACCTATGAATGTTGTTCAAAGTAGTTACGTCTCAATCAAACATGGGGGATAAAGCTACTGTTCAGTGATTCATACAATCATAGAATAGTTAGGGTTGGAAAAGACCTTAAGATCACCTAGTTGCAACCCCACTTCCATGGGTAGGGACAGCACACAATAGACCATGGACAGGGGTAGAGCGGTTGATGTCATCTACCTGGACTTGTGCAAAGAGTTCGACACTGTCCCACACGACATCCTTGTCTCTAAATTGGAGAGACATCAATTTGATAGGTGGACCACTCAGTGGATAAAGAACTGGTTGGATGGCCACACAAAAAGAGTTGTGGTCAATGGCTTAGTGTCCAGCTGGAGATCAGTAACGAGTGGTGTCCCTCAGGGATTGGTGTTGAGACCAGTCTTGTTTAACATCTTTGTCACTGACATGGACAGTGGGATTGAGTGCGCTCTCAGCAGGTTTGCCAATGACACCAAGCTGTGTGGTTCAGTGGATATGCTGGAGGGAAGGAATGCCATCCAGAGGGACCTTGACACGCTTGTGAGGTGGGCTGATGCCAACCTTATGAAGTTTAAGCATGGCAAGTGCAAGGTCCTACACCTGGGTCAGAGCAATCCCAGGCACAGCTACAGGTTGGGCAAAGAGGAGATTCAGAGCGGCCCTGCAGAGAACGACTTGGGGTTGGTGGTCAATGAGAAACTTAACATGAGCTGGCTTCATTGTGTGCTTGCAGCCCAGAAAGCCAACCGTATCCTGGGCTGCATCAAAAGTCAGCAGGTCAAAGGAGGTGATCCTGCCCTTCTATTCTGCTCTCTTGAGACCTCACTTGAAGTATTGNGAGCAATCCCAGGCACAGCTACAGGTTGGGCAAAGAGGAGATTCAGAGCGGCCCTGCAGAGAACGACTTGGGGGTGGTGGTCAATGAGAAACTTAACATGAGCTGGCTTCATTGTGTGCTCGCAGCCCAGAAAGCCAACCGTATCCTGGGCTGCATCAAAAGTCAGCAGGTCAAAGGAGGTGATCCTGCCCTTCTATTCTGCTCTCTTGAGACCTCACTTGAAGTATTGTGTGCAGTTCTGGTGTCCTCAACATCAAAAGGACATGGAGCTGTTGGAACAAGTGCAGAGGAGGGCCACAAGGATGATCAGGGGACTGGAGCACCTCCCATATGGAGACAGGCTGAGAAAGTTGGGGGTGTTCAGCCTGGAGAAGAGAAGGCTGCGTGGAGACCTCCTAGCAGCTTTCTGGTATCTGAAGGGGGCCTGTAGGGATGCTGGAGAGAAACTCTTCATTAGGGACTGTAGTGATAGGACAAGGGGCAACAGGTTCAAACTTAAACAGTGGAGTTTAGATTGGATAGGGGAAGAATGTTGTTTTGTATGAGGGTAGTGAGGCACTGGAATGCGTTGCCCAGGGAAGTTGTGAATGCTCCACCCCAGGTGGTGCTGAAGGCCAGGTTGGACAAAGCCTTGGGTGACATGGTTCCGTGTGAGGTGTCCCTGCCTGTGGCAAGGGGTTTGGAACTAGATGATCTTAAGGTCCTTTCCAACCTTAAGTATTCTATAATTCTATGTCAGACAAGGCTCCCATCAACCTGGCCTTGAATACTGACAGGGATGGAGCGTTCACAACTTCCTCAGGCAACCTTTTCCATTTCCTCACCACCCTCACAGTAAAGAATGTTTTCCTTATATCCAGTCTAAACTTCCCCTGTTTAAGTTTGATCCCGTTACCCCTTGTGCTATCACTACAATCCCTAGTGAAGAGTCCTTCTCCAGCATCTTTGTCTTTGCAAGTTTATGTCTCCTAGATGTGAGTAAAGTGTCTGGCAAATTATTAGGCTTGGAATTTACCAGGTGAAAACTTCCATTTACTCCTAAAAGAGACTAAAGCCAGAAAATTGAACTTCCATTTGAGATCAAATATTAATGAACAGGAACTGAATTTGAAAATCACAAGACTGAAATCATACATCTTCTCTGGTGGTGTTCTCAGAAGGTTTTCTATTTCCTGTATGAACTTGACAGATGTTAAAAAAAAAAAATTGAAATATGTTCAAAACTTATTTAGGTTTTCTGTCAGATTTTTCCAATTAAACTGAAGAAAATCTTTATTTTTTCATTTGCATGTTTTTTCTTTTACTCACAGTTTGTGTAGGAAGCCTCAATTTTTTTTTTTTTTTTTCACTTTCTCCTCTGAAGGTCTAGGGTCTGTAATAAAATTAGAAATCATGGAAAAAAGTCTGCAGGTCTGACAGAGGGACATATGTTGTCTTCCTTCATTTAGGGATCCGTAAGCACTGAAAAAACCACCACAGATTTTTACTGTGAGCCAAAGCTGAAGCACACAGCTCTGGCACTTTCGCATCAGGCAAACTTGCGCAGGTCACCAGAGGATGGCTCAGTCATCAGTTGTTTTGATGAGGAGATTTTTTTTTTTGTTTTGTTTTTGGTCCCTCAGTGCACAATGGATAAACAGAAATCTCACACAGAGATTTGTCTGGGGGTTTTCTGTTTCTCCAACCTCTTCTAAGAGTGTATCTTACATTTTAATCACTTGTTCCTAGCTGTTAATTTTGTTTTCTGGCATCTCTGCTAGAAATGAACATGTAACAGTCTAACATTTCTGATTATCGCATATTGCAGGATGATATTATTTTCAAAATACAAAACATACATGACAGTCACATAAATAATGTAAGATGGCTCCTTATCTGGCCTACAATAGAGTAATTCTGTTTATTTCACAGAAGCTGTGACAATTTACACCAGCTGAGAATGTAGCCAAATATCTCCTAACATTATGACAAATTTTTGTTTTGCCTTGATCTGCCAAGCAGGGGAATGGGGGACAACACCTGTGAGTCTTAACCTTCAAGGTGACACATTTGAAATAAGTCATGTTCAAACCTTCTTTACAGTCACAGAAACTGTTGCCCTACAGCAATGGAAATAAGCTGAGGAAAAGAAATTGAGTATGAAAGAAATTGCAGTCACATAAAAGAAGCTTTTTTGCTTTTGCTTCTGTATTGTCTTTGCTTTTGGATGTTTATATCATGTGTTGATGACCTTGAGAATAGATGCATGAAGAGTTTTTTCTTCCTTTGGATATTAGTAATTTTAAAATGACATTTCTCTAGACAACTTTATTGAGTAGTGATTCTAATAGGCTGCTGCCTCAGACATAGCTTAAGTAGAGAATGAAGATTAAAGCCCATATTGGAAGGTATGACTTTTAAATTCTAACCTAGTTTTACTCACTGTACCCTCTCCAAAGCCAGTATTTCTTGTAAAAATGAAAGTACCACTATCTTTTTGTGAAGTCTTAATAGTATGAAAAATGAACTGGTTTATAACCATGTTTATGCCTTCACATCAAGTATTTTTTGTTTATTTTCAGATCTTAAAGTATCTTCTGCTGTGATAGCCAAGTAAGCTAGCTACCTAGTGCTTCAAAGCATGCAAAAGGTGGTACAAGGCACTGGAATTTGTGATGAATTCAGTTCTTGTCATATGCCACCTGCCAGGGCATGTAACAGATCTGTAATGGCTTTCTTACCTTTTACTGTGCAGTAAATGGATTGATAGATTAGGTCTGAGACTAGTGAACCATGCAATCAGAGGTTTGTTGGAAGGAGTTTATTACTCTTTAATATTATTCTTGGTCTGGTGTCAGCCAAGAGGGATGAGCTAGATTATCTGAAAGTAAGCTGGATGCCAAAATCAGCATTCTCCTCATTTATCCAGTTTAGTTTTTGCAACATCTACTGTATGTATTATGAAGGTTATTATAAGTGCCTGATGGAGACATTTTGTTTTGCTGCCTTTTAATTTGTCAGCTAGTATTAGAATTAATTACTAGACACTGAAAAGACTATTTTACTGTTTACTGCCACAGCAAATAAATTTGTACTATACGGAAAAAAAAAAAAGAAAAAAAGGAGTGGTGTTACATAGCTGTAATTTGTGAACATTTTCTGTACCACCAGGAAAAGTATAGGTCGTCTTAGCTTGGTTGATCAAGTGTAGAAAAAAAAAACAACCCAACAAACAAATGTGCCCAGAAAGTGCAGAAAGACGAAGTTGTAACAAGGTTATAGTTCATGTATTGTAACTTGCCTTGAGTAGTAATTATTCATAGATTACCTGTGATGACTTCAAATTTCCAGCATGTCAGGATAACTTAGTTCCAGTTCACAGTGGAAATTACTAAAATTGCTCCAATTGTTATTTGTGGGATGGAGAGTAAAAGATCTTGGAAAATGAATGCTACAGTTTCGTTTCCATTCTTTTAATTCGAAATAAGAATAGTACACCCAATATTTTGGAGGTCAAAATGGTGCTCTTTTCCTGAATTTGCTTTCAATTAAAAAGTGACTCGATTGCCTTAAGTATAACAAATTATTATGCCATGCTAAATTTCCTATGACAGTTTGTCATAGATTGCTAATTAGGTGTAGTGCACATTCATGTTATTATCAGCCATACTGACAAATGGCCTTATGCATAGCAAAATGAAGTTTGAGGTATATGTTTACTGGAGAAACATGAGACTGTCACAGGTTCCAAGTATATATAGGTTTTATTCCTTTTTAGCAGCTACCACTAATTAAGAATTTAGAAGGTGAATTACTATTAGCATAAATATAATTTGCTGTTTCCCAGCCATGCTAAGCATACAGGAATAAAGATGTCACAACACAGAAATAAAACAATGTTGTTGTTTTTTTTATGCCACACATACTGAAGGTTTTCTGGCTCTATAGATTTGAAGCTAGTGAGATACTTCAATATTTTAAAAACAATGGATTGCCTGTGCTAAAAAACAGGGCAGTGGGAATTGGGTCCTAAAGCCTATTCAGCAGTCAGAGGCAATTTTTAGTCACTTTAGAAGCTTCAGACATTAGTTTTTATTACACTTTTCATACTATACTCTAAATCCTAATGATTGTAATCAGAAAGAACTGGAGACTATGGTAAAACATAAGGAGACATCTATTCTTTTTCTATTTTTCTGTTAGTTGGTGTATTTTGAAAAGTGAATTATGATAGCTCTATAAAGGTTTGCAATCAAGGCTAAATACAGGTTTTCACAATAGATGGAAGAAAATTAATTGGTTTAACTTAGACTGAAAGATTTGGTTATTTCCTGTCTATAAAATAAGAGATGGTAACAGATCAGGGTTAGACTAAAAGATCACTTATAGTCTAATTTAAGGTTAAGATTTGGATGCAACGATCTTTAAATCTGGAAAATTAGTACTAAAGAGGTTTTAAAATCTTGTGAATTTCTATACAGATGTGTGCTGATTTTGGTTTTGACCCCCAACCAAGATATAAATGAGATTCAAATGAGGTGAATATTGCTGTGGTATGATACTCACTATTTTTATTTTTTTTCAGCTGTTGCTTTACAACAAAAAAATAATACCCAGAACTTTGATATAACTGCTACCTTTAAGATTTTAAGTCTATTTATTTTAAAATGTCTGTTCTTTGAGATTTATAAAACCAAAATTAAGATCTGATTAATGCATTTCTCAGGAGCAGAAAGATTTGAAAGATACGCAATTTATCCCATATCTAGAATATCACCAAAGGAAAAATATAGCTGATCAGTTGTCCACCATCACAGTGTTTAAGACAAGAATGTTTCAAGTCCTTTAGCTTGTTTTTGTCATTCAAGGCATTTAATGAAAGACATTTAGTCACTTCATCTGCTAAAACTTTGAAGCAAATTTACAAAATAATTTTTCTGAAGTAGAAGTGAAGAGCATCACATTCCCTAAAAAAAATCCCGACCTCATCTGCCTTCCTTTCCAGGACTTATTACATGACCTTGTTCGCAGATGATAAACCAAAGGAAAACACCAAAAAAATCCCAAACAACAAACAGTGGTTGAGAAAGAAGAATCACTTTTATTAAAAATTACTTCATGTTTTCAGAATGAGCCAAATAACTGCAAATTTTTCTGTTTATAAGCATCATTCATAACAGAGTGCAGTTTTTGTTGCAGAAAAATAGGATATTCGATATGAGTTCAGTGGGGGGAGGAGGGCTTACCATTATACAAAATCTTAATGTAAAAGCCAAATTAAATAGGAAGCCAGGTAGTGGAAACTATGAAACAGAAAATCCCTTAAAATATAATCACAATTTTGCTATTGGTCCAAATTATATAGATCATAATATCATTCTTATTATGTTATGGGTTCCTTCCCGCATAGAATATGTTGACAACAAATTTTACTTAATTTTCAATTGAAGCAGGTTAGGAAGAGCATGTTTGATCTCACTTGCAAAATGTTAGATGGGTGATAGTAAGAGTATGTTTCTACAGCTGTTTTGTGTGGATTTCTGAAGTCTTCTATACAAGTCAGTTTATAGGATATTGATGTCAAAAAGTTGATCTATATTCGTACTACATCCAACAGATCTAAAATTTGAAGAAGGGAGTACCCTCTTTATTTCATCTTGAAGGGGGACCATACCAGCAGATTATCTGGTACAAACAAAAGGTCCATACACCCTCTGACCATATCCATTTAGCCATTTGGCAATTCTTGAAATCAGATACCTAGATAAGATCATATCAGTGAAGAGCAGGTAGCAAGTAAAAAATGTACACGATCTCAAACGGTATCTGGACAAGTTAAAAAAGGAAAAATCTAGAAATTACTATAAAATAGAAAAATTGTGCCAGAATCCATGGACAAACAACCTATGTCAAGGACTGGAGTGGGGAATTTCTGCCACCTTGAAGTACAGTTTCAAGCACTGAAGCCTGAAGGGTCATTCACTTAATAAAGGTATAAGAAATTCACAGGCTCTAGTGAAAGTTAAAGTGTTGTCTTGCAATATGAAGAGGTAGAAATGAAACGCAGAGAGTTTTCACAGCCTTCAAAGGAGAAAAAAATTGATAAACACACAACTTGAAGTGTTATTTTTAAGAAAATAAGATACCCTCCCAAATAATCCAGCTGAATGAGATGACATTATGATATTTTAACCACAAAGAAGATGCTGGTCATCCCTATTGCATGGATAATGTAGCCTACCAGATCAGTCCATCTGGCCTGTGTTCAAACCAGTGAGTCTAGTGGACAGTGAAGTGATTTGGCAAGACTCATCATTGTTTAGTTTCACTTTCTTCTTTGAACAGCAGAAACAAAGAGCTGATTGAGGAAAGAATATTGCTTATGGAATGATTCCATCTGTAAAACTGGATGCAAATTCATTTAACCTAAATTAGTCTTTGTATGTTGTATGCTGCAGCTTTTTTGGTTTCTCATATGGGGAGTGGCATGTTGATGCTGAAGTGTAGCAGAGGGTCCTAGCTCCCCAGTTTTGGGAGCCTGACAAGAGCACACACAGTTTCAGTCTGACCTCAAGCCTAGGCTTCCTTCCTGTGGAAATAAAGGGGACATTTTGTGCACATTTAGGACTTATCACACTTGGGGCTGGGATGTGTTCAGGGCATGCACTCTCCTCTAAGCATTCAGAACTGCTTCAGCATCCAGCAGGTTAGACATAGCCTGAAACATTTTCCAAAGAAGCCTTTTTTCTTGAAACCCAAAGAGCTATCCTTTCAACTTTGATAGCCAAGCTTGCATAATATGAAAATAAACAGCCTCCTCCTCTGCTCCCCCACAGGCATGCACTTTGCACATTGACCTGTTTTTCATTTATTAAGATACAAGTTCCACTATATGTTTTCCTCATTTATAAACACAAAAGTAAAAATTAAGATAAAAGTTATGTGTCCCACCAATAAAACACTATGAATAAATATGTGTAGTAGCATGGCATCAGATAAAGGAAAGGTTTAGTGCTGTAACTCTCTAATAGATGGTATATTTGCATACAATACTTCACAGAGACCATTTTGATCTTGTCACTTCCCATGGACTGGAAAAGCCAGGGTTAGTTAATTTTCCAGCTGCTCTGTTTTCCTATGCAAAACACCAAATCCTAGAGTAATATTGTAAAATTAAATTACTTGGTGATATTAAAATATTCCAAACATTCAAAGCATTGTAGAAGTGGTTAATAAAGCTTGTTTACTTTATTTAGGAGTCCTGCAGGGAAATATATTATTGCTGTCTTTTATTAGTGACACCATCAATTTTCTTTGTCTTGTTAAGTATTAATAAATACTCTCCTTCAAAAGTAAATTGTTTACTCTCATTTGACAGAATTAGTCATTCAGAAGTTCTTTCAAGGAAAAAGTTACAATATTCAAAATGTTTTCACAGCAATCTGGCAATAATTACAAAATATCAAAGGATCTTGTGACATACTATCGAGTATTTGCTGCTTTTTTCCTTTAAGAGAAGTTTTTTGAGTGTATTTAGAACAGTTAGGATTCTTTCTTCTTTACACATGTTAGATTCTAGCTATATTTGTTTCACTTTAGTTTTGTTTTTCCAGGTGTGTTTTAGGCTTAACAATAAGTGACAGCAACCATAATAAATTTAATTAAAGTCAAATATATATAACTTGGAAATTCATCATGGCATTATTTGTGGATTTCTGGAGATGTTACTCATCAACATGTAGAAACTTAGAGGAAGGGAGCATCCTAAAAGCTCATTGTGTACGTTTTCTAATGAGTTTCTTGGAGCAGATATTGAAATAATGCATCTTGGTTATGTGTTGACTGTCTTTCTTCCTTCTCATTCTGTTCCCCATAGTCACCCCAACAGCAATCTCTGTCACCCCAATTATTTCTTACTCACTGTCTTAATTACTATTGTGACTTTCTCAGAAGACAACAGGACAAATTGCTACACTTCTGTGTCTTTGTAGTCTCCTCCACTTTACATGAAAGATGGGCAACAAATTCTGGAAAGGTTTTGCAAAAAGAAAAAGAAAACAAGACTTACAGCATTTGACAAGGCAAAATTTGTGTTTAGTGGGATGAAGTAGAAAGGTTTTTTTCTCTTATCTATTGAAGTTTCCATAATGTGTGTTACTAGTAAGATCTTTCTGAATAATTCTCTATGTACTACATCATTTGTCAAGTTAAATTACAATGTACTTAAATATCAGCTCTTCATCTAAACAATAGTAAGGAACACATTGTTTCATTTTCTTAGAATTAAACTCACAAAGCATCTATGAAAATCAGTTGGGATTTTTGTGGTGGTGTGATATTTCTAAATAGGGATAGTAAAAGCTAAACATTTTTGTCCAAATTTTATGCTTCTAGAAAAATTTGTAACAGTCCTACTCACCATACTCTATTTTTTTTTTCTTTCCTCTGATACACACTCTGAGTGGGTATCTATTTCTGCTTTCATAGCCACATCTTACTACAAATGTCCAAATTATCCTGGGTAATGAGCATTATTTCTACTTTTGAAAAGGAAACAATTTATTTCATAGAAGACTCCTTCTTTAGAGTTGTTACTCTAAATATGAAATTTAAAAATCCATTTCTAAATTGGCTTTTCAAATCAGAAATTCTAATACATTTTACTCATTTTATCAAAAGACAAAAAGCTGGCTTAGCTTCCTCTGAAGAGATATAATACCTACTACAGAGTTATGAATAACTACCATGCTAGTAGTCGTGAGAAATCCTGATCCACTATTACTATTTTTGAAGGCTGTTAATTAGACTGTTGTTTATATCCAGATACTGGCATTAGTCATATCTATGTAGAAAGAGTGAGACAAATGTGTGTATTTTCTCATTTTATAAAGTTTGTTATTTCCCCTAATTTTTTGTTGTATTGTAGTACTGCTGTGAAGCCACACAGCATGTAAATTGGAGGTTGGACATGATATCGGAGAATTCATTTTCCATTATGTTGTCGAATGAATTGGAAGTTCTTTTCAGGCAATTACATTTTGGGGTTTAGCCCTGGAAGGCCCAACATGCTACTGCTCTTAGTCTTGCTCTTCTTTTCTGTTGCAACACTTCATAAACAAAAACTATCAAATATGTCAAAAGATTATAATGACTGACTCTTCCAAAAGTTTTGGTTAGAGGGAACTTTTTAAATATTCTGGTTAAAATAAGCCCATGATTATTGGACATGGAAACCTGAGTAGGATACTAGGTATCCCTCTCTCCCTATAAGTTAATTTACCTGTTTTATCACTCATCGCTTCTGTAACATTTAAGTCATTTTTAATTCATTAGTTACTGCCTTAAAACACCAGACAACTGTTTGGTGGTTATTTTTGTAAGTATACATGAACGTGGTCTGTAATGGATTATTTCTGATCTTAGTTGAGGATGAGGTCAGATCACTTAGGTCAGTGCTGATTCACTTCACTCCTTAAAACCAATCAGTGTAGTAGGCACCGTCCCTACTTGAGTATATCCTATTGAACCAGGAGACTGTTGAAGCTGAGCTGATCTTCTCAGCTATTTCCTTTACGATCCCTTAGCATTTGCTCTAGCCTATAATATTTTTCTGGTGTTCTTGCTAGGAAATTGCTAGGAAATGCTACAAGTATCCAGCTATCATTAAAATTCCAACCCACTGTCATTTATCTACACTGTGCAAAGGAAATGCAAAATGAATCCCTGTTTATTTACTGTGAAAATAATGCAGCTTATCTTTACAGTCATTATCTAGCTTACTGTTCTATGTAGCTTATAACCAGAAATTGCTGTTTGATACTGATTTTATTGTTGTGTTAGAAACTTATATCCATTTATATCCATTTCCTTTACAAAACAAAATGTTAAGGGTTGGTTTGCTTGGTTTTGGTGGTGGTTGTTTCTGGTTTGTTTTTTTTTTTTAAATCATGTAGAGAACTCTACGAACAAAACCAATAATGATTCTAAGTTTATAGCTTGCATCTTAAGGTACTATATGTTATATAAATATTTGTCATTTGTTTCATCACAATGCCTTTTGGCTTTGTTTTCCTTGTCAGGCATTCTGGCAGATGACAGTTTTTAGAAACTCCATGGCAGTTTTCTGAATGCTTCTGGGAAGCTTCCCTCAGATGTAGGCAGAGGCGTGGAAGAAATTATTGATATGTTTAGTTATTGACTGATTGCCACTGTGAGCTGATTACGCTTTCAGTACTGGACATGATTTTGAAAGTAAAGCAATCATATAATGTGTGATCTGATGAAAAGAAAAGGAGGGCTGCAGAAAAGGATGGTGAGACAAAGCAGCAGGCAGGAAGAGCTCTGCCACATGGAAAGACCAAAAGCAGAGATAGGACTACAAGGGTTTGCCAAAATGCAAAAGAGATTGCTCTTAACTCTGTCAGACAGGCTTTATCATACCCTGTAAAGTAAGGTCATGTTCCCCTGAAACTCTGCAACAGCATGCCCAAGTCTGTGCTGAACAGCACAATGGTCTACCATTTTCTCTTACTCTCTCAAAATTGTATGTCAGTCTGTGCTTTCCATGAGGAAAAAAAGTTTTGACTGACAGGCTCAAGATAACTGTCCAGGCAGGCTATGAGCACTGCAGGGTACATGCTGGAGTTTGCTTGCCTCACAGGTTGTAGGTAGCCTGAGGGATAGATATGGTATTATCAACTGTAAACCAGGAAAGAACAATTGGGGTATTTTACTTTTATTTAGAAAACGTTTTCCTGACAGAATATCCTTCATTAAGAGTCACGGAAGGAATTGTACTATAAACCCTTTGTGGCTGCTTTTCAATTTCTGGAACTGAGTAAGAAACCGAGATAATAAAAGACAATCGTGGACTACATTGTTTAGCAGAGACTTAAGGTGGAGGGTCTTGCACTCAGGAGTTCCCCTGACAAAGGAGAATTGCTGAGATAGTAGAAAGCAGAATGACTGGCAATTAATAATAAATATTAAATATAAAAAGCATACAGATATTCAGAAGACTGTGATAGATACAATCATATAAAAAAAACCAAACCAAACCAAAACAAAAACACAAAAAAAACCCAAAAAAACACAACAAAACAAACCTAAGCATTGGAGTGGGGAAAATGTTTGTTTACTTTTAAAAAAGCTAGACAGCCAGATGAAGCAGAAAATTGTCTAATACTTTAGTTTTGTGGAATGCTTTCTTCTTCTGTATCAACGGGAAAAAAATAAAGAATGAAAAGATTTTTTTTTTTCAGCCAAAAAACATGTACCAAGGCCAGGTGCTGGGTGGCTTGTAACAAAACATGAAACATGAGCTACACAGCAAAGAAAAAGCATTTACACGTATTTTCAGTAGCTTGCTTTAATCTCCCTCAAATAATAGTCTCCAACTTTTTCAGAGACACTATGGCTCATAAGTATTCATTGTTTTAAAGAAATTATGTATTTTTTGGTTTAAAGTCAATATTGAGTTTGTTAATGAATATGGTTCAGTTAATTAACTAAATGGCATGCTAAACCAAAATTATATGAAACTCTTTCTTACACTGATTGTTTTTCATGAAGAAATGATGCATAAAAATTAACTTATTCCCCTTCCATTTTAAATCATTCTTTTGTAGATGCTCTAGGTATGGTGATTTTAAGTAGATAAAACTTTCTGAACAGTGCTGTAAGCATTGTTGGTTTATGCACTCTTCTTACAAGTGTTGCGGGAGTGTCAGTTATGATTTATCAATAAGTCAGGTCTGGATTGAAGGGGGCATTTAATAGTTGTTGTGACTAGTTATTTCTTTGCTGTCCAATTTCTGGCTTGAACGACATAAAAAGATAACATAAAAACTTACTTTCAGTCCAGTTATGCTGTGGGCTGATTGCAGTGCAGTCACCTGTTTCCTTTTTCCTAATATTTTTGCAGAAATAGAAAAAAGCATAAACTGCTGCTTGTTTTACATTTAGTAAAGAATCTAACAGAACAGAGACACAGAGAGTGATTTTACATGATATGGCATACTTTATAAAACTTCTTCCTCCTTTTATACTTTTAATAAAAATCAGTATTCCTTTCCATCTGCTTAGCTCTAATTCATCCCATAGTGCATGCACACAACTATGTAAAGACTGAAAAATAACTATCTGAAGCTAAAGTCAGAAATAGCAGTGAAAAACTAGAGCATGTGAAACGATCAAGGAGACCTGTACTGCTAATCTGAGCATATCTATCATTATTTCACCAAAGTAATCAGATTGGGGTGGGGGTGGAAATAGCATCGTAGTATATCATTTAGACTTCTTGTGAAGGTCATTCAAGACATAAGGTTCAGATGGAATAGAACAATCAATGCAAGTAATCTTAGAATCCAGAAGGAGAGGAAATGAAAATATTAAGATAAAGATCTACTTTGAAAATACACAATTATATATGCAAAATTTCTATGAGTATTCTCATATTTGGAGACATGTAATAATATTTATGTTGGTATCTTATTTGTGGATTTTTCTAGTATTTTAATGAAGCGAATAAAAATTGGAATACATAAATAAGGTGAAAATGGCCTGATAGTTTTAGAATAAAATTATGTATTGTGAAAAACAGTGTGAGTTGGTAAAACTAGGCTATTCTACTGTTTCCCAATTTAGACCTTAAATCTTTTCTATTATTCTGTTACTAAGCTTCCAATTAATCTAAATTAATTAACACTTGAACTTGAGTACAAAATTTTAGATGCCTAACATGCTTTGAGATTAATGTTTTGACACTTATCATTGAAATTCTGTAGTCCTTTGATGTTGAATCTGATATTTTTTTCTTTGAAGGAATAATCCATCATTTTATTGTCTTTGCACTTGCAATTTCATTTTTTTTTCCTTTGGTTGCAAACCAAGGTATGTTTTCAATGTTGAACATGTGCCAAATAAGGCAAAGTTGAAAATATTTAGTTGTATGCAAATGGCCAAGCTAGATTTTTAGAAAGATGTTCCATTTGAAGTTTCCCTTCCTTCAATTTTTTATTCTTTTGCACCTTGTCTTTCTTGACAGCCTGTAATACTCCTTAATCAGATCTGTGGTCTTCGGCAGATCTGGGGGAAAGCATCTCACCTGTTTGCCCTGTTTTTAATTTGCTACTGTTGTTGCCTTATGCCTGCTGTTCCCATTGGTCATTTTTATTAGAGGAAGACATCATCCCTCCTCTGATAAAATCTTTCTTTCTTAAATAGGAGTGAAGAGATAAGATACCCAAGGGGATGAAACTGTGTAGGTACTAGATGGTTACCCTGAAATAATTAATGAATAAGAGGAGGATGGGGAGAAAAGGGGAACAAAGCAAAAATGTAGAAAAGATAACTGGAGTTAAACACTAGCCATAGCTCACTCATCCTTGGAGGTATCTGAGAGCTTGTACAGAAAGCCCAGAGACAGACAGGCTGTAGGTCCTATCAGTATCACAATCCCACCTCTAGGTGGAACTGCTGGAGCTGGGAGTAACAAGCTTGAAAGACTGTAAGAAGGTAGGGAAGATACTGGAGGGCCGCATCTCCTTATATAGTCCTCTGTTGCAGAAAGGGCATAAATCTGGACACTTGGTCATCATGTCCATAACTCCAAGGAAATTTTCCCAAATCATCCTTCCAGTGAACAGCAGAATCAGCTCAGGAAAAGAAAAAAAACTGTCCCCCAGAGACAGTCTGCAGCACTGCTTCAGCTTGATAGGCAGACTTGTAATTATCTTAAGCTCATCAGGTTCCAGTTTGATTAGCCAAGTTGACAGTTTGATAGAGCTTAAAAAACTCAACACCAAAAGAAAAAACCCACACACACCCCCTAAACCCCAAACAAACCAAACCAAAACAAAAACCAAAGAATCAAAACAAAGCAAAAAAAAAAAAAAAAGTAAAATAAAATCACTGAGATTTTATCACATGTATTTTATGTTTCTGCCTTATTAAATGCTTATGTGTAGCCTTAACTTGAGCTTGGGGGAAGTCCTTTATTTCTCTTCATCTCTATGGTAAAAGTAGATGACATTAAATTTCTGTATATAATGAAATACTAAGAATATTCTAATCCTATGTTTGTGTTATAATTTTAGAGCAAGACCTATCTTGAAGAAGAAGCTTCATTTACTTATCGTTTACCTCTTATTTTGTTTTTTTCTTGTGTAATTGTTTTTAAGAACAGTAGGTTGAGTTACAGTCTGTCACCAAAACTGCCTTTCTATATATACTGTCCTGGGTTTAGCAGTGGCAATCATTTTTTTTAATTCTTCATAATAACTGGTGCAGCACTATGTTTTTGAGTTTCGGCTTGGGAACAAAACTGATAACAGGAATGTTTTTAGTTACTGCTCAAATGTTTAGTCTGAGCAAGGACTTTGTGAGCCTCATGCTCTGCCACAGAGGAGAGGAGGCTGGGAGGAAGCAGGGACAGGACACCTGACCCAAACTGACAAAAGAGGTATTCCATACCGCAGCACGTCATGCCCAGGATGTAACAGAGAGTTACCCAGAAGGGCTAGCTCTCTGGGGAGGTTGGAGGAGGTTTTCAGTCGGTGCTCAGTTGAGGTGGGGTGTCATGAGTTATCTGTCGGTGGTTGGTGAGATGCTGTATTCTCTTCCCTTGTTATTTCCTTTATCATTATTATTATTGGTGGTAGCAGCAGTGATTTCTGTTATACCTTAGTTACTAAACTGTTCTTATCTCAACCAGTGGGAGTTGCATTCTTTTGATTCCCCTCCCCATCCCTCTGGGAGCAGGGGGAGGGCAAGAAAGGGGAGTTGAGTGAGTGAACAAGATGCATGGCTGGGTTTAAACCACGACATATACCTTAGTATATAATTGTATGTTTCCCCTCACCGCACAAACTCTTACAAAATTTTTCTTGCTCTGTCTTGCAATAGACCCAATATGTTTGAGTCGTGTTAGTTGGTAGCAGGTCAATTTAAATTTCAGGTCTTCAGAAGTCAGCTTAGATTTTTATTTGCCTATGACTACTTACTTGATTTCAGTAGTATTTCTGTGGAACTTGTTTACATTAATATTAAATCTACTAAACACTGGAGATTACTATTCAAAAGTTGCAAGAAAGATGAAACTAATCTTCTATGAAATTAGGCCAAGGTCTGCATAGATATTGAGTTAACACATAAGGGAAATGGATGCATTTTTAATTGTTCTCTTTGCTTTTGGTTTTTTATATATATATGTCTGGTGCCATTCTGGAAAAGCAGAGTTTTTGTGATATATAACGAGGTTAGGAAGATAGAAAAAGTAGTTTGACTCATGGGTCAGTTTTTATTAAATGGGATATTATGGATGGCTATACTGAACAATGGAGATAATTTAATACATGGCAAATCAACATTTTGATATACAGATATCCCTCGAGTATTGTCTAATAAATCATATTCAGAGTATATGCAGAGGTATGTATTAGAACCAAAAAAATCTGTATTTTTGAACCAATTAGGTAAAGTAATATACATGTCATAAGACAGTTGTGTTTGTCCCATTCTCTCAGCTGGTGAATTAGAAGTTACTGCACAGCAGTAATGCTTTTGTAGCTGGGCAATATACCAGCAGTGTTTCCATTAGTGCTGTTTACAGGGAATTTATATTTTATTGTGTACCAAACCTCACTTTGGTACTTTGAAGAATGTTGCTTTAGTAAAATATGTTTAAAAACATGAACATTGGGAAACCTCATTTTTCTTGATATGGAAAACTAACCATACTTCTTGGCTGATTTTAATAATTAACTGCCAGTGTTTCTTGTTTCTGCCCAGGCCCTATAATTGCTGTTGGAAATTTTATTTTCTTTTTAAAGTACAGATGGTTTCTCCCCTGGTATGTGTCTGCAATGTTGCCCGTTGTGTGGTATAGTGACACCTCACCTTTCTAGCTATAGAAAACAATCTGGGAAGGACAGCATGGAGCTTTGTGTTGGCTTATATATTTCCAACCTGTTCCTATATTTACTCCAAGTGCTTCAGTGCTGTTGAATTTGAAATATGTCATTGGCTGATTGCTAATTTCTGATATTGTTGGCACGGAAGAATGCGCTTAGTTAAAAATCTGACTGCTTTGAATGCAAATCAGAGAACAAGTGGCTTGATCAATGATATATTTCTCTGTTATTTTTCTTCATGATGTGCATCTGCTTATGTATATTTGGACTCAACTGGCATCTCTACATATCTTGTAGCAAAATATGTGCTTATAAATTTCTAGACTCATGTGGTCAAGAAAGGTTAGATATCATTCAAATGATCAATTCATATTTTCACTATTGCTTTTCCTGATTAAAAATTGACCTTTAAAAGAGTTTCATATACTGAGATGAATTTTTTACCCCCCAAAAATGAGAACCCTGACAGTGGGATTAGAGGTTTTCTGTTTGGTTTATTTTGGGTTTGGTTTTTTGTGTGTGTGCTGTTTTTGTGGTGTGGGGGGTTTGTTTGTTTATTTGTGAGTTTTGGGGATTTTTTTGGTTGTTGTTTTTCAAGAGTGTGTTTTGACTGACTTGCAAGATACCTATCATAATAACGTGGTTGGTGGTTTACTCGTTCTCACCCTTCCTACCAGTTTATAAAACTTGTATTTTAACATATTTTGTAAGTGTACATGTGTGTAGTGTTAAATCAATTTATTTTATATTTTTTCAGTAAAAAAAAAAAATAGGCTTCTTGTACTTTTTTTCAGGTGTCCAAAGATCTTCCAGAGAAACAAAAAGAAATAGAGATTCTGCTAAAGGATTTCATCGATCTTGATCAACAGCTAAATCAGGTGATATTGTGGGTAACGCCTGTCAAGAACCAGTTGGAACTTTATAACAAAGTGGGTCAGCCAGGAGCTTTTGATATAAAGGTACAATTTCTTTCATTAAAAAAAAGCATCAGAATGTTTAATGGTCAAAAAGCCAGTTGCATCATCAGCTATATAGTTTGTATTAACAATATCGATTTGAGACATAAGTCAGCAATTGTTCCTGGAAGTTCAAAGTCTTATGAATTAAGGAAATTTTTATTCTTTTCCATTACATGGGTTTTAGTGATATGGCAGTTTAGAACCAATGGTTCCAAAGTTAAATATCATGTATTATTTCTGCTATATTGTGTACATGAAACAATAGCCTAAAGAGTTGACACATACAATGTGCACTAAAATTCAGAATATCAGTTTTAGACCATTTAAGCTATGTGAGTACATGAAAATCTGAATAGTTAGGGCCGTATCATTATTCTCATATTTCAAGGAAAGATATCTAACTGCACATGTAATATTCCAGTAATCAGTATAGCTGATTGTCTAGTAACTGGAACAAAATATTTGTATTCTGATCCTTGATATGTATTTAGATATAAAAAAACATGCCTGTATATGGGTTTGATGAGGTAAAAAAAAATTAAGGATGAAAAATACTGATTAAAATCAACTGGTCTGCCAGGTGTATATCTAGACTTTTTTGACCTTGCATTTTTTCAATGGATATATGTGCTTATCTTCACATAAACTGGAGGAATATTTAAAATGCAATAGTTTATTGAAATCCATGAAATTCCTTTGGTTCATAGCAGCTGAATGTCTTGTTTACCTCGATAAAGATAGAAGACATTGAGCTTTATATTGATTTTGATGATGCAATATTCAGTGAAAAAAAATAAAAAAATGTGAATATTTATAACTTTTCTTGCCATGCATAAAATGTAATAATACCTGCTTCTGAAGATGTATAGTTTTGCTGAGCATGTTTATTGAATTCACTTTAATTTACTTTCTTTTCAGGAACTCTTTTAATGCCAAAACACTTTTATTTCAAACAATCATATTATATAAAACAGTGAATCTCAAGTCCTGTTGCATTCCTGTAATTGACAGAATGAGTTCAGCAATGACATTCATTCCCTTTTTAAAAGATAAAATTAGTATAGCTCTTTTCAAATGTCTGTATATATACTAAATGAGTGATGGAATTTTGCTTTCAAGAAAATGATCTATCCTTATTTCCTGTACTTTAACAAAGAATTTTAGATGATTCATACTTTTTTTTTTTTTTTTTTTTTTCTTTTCTTTTTTGAA
>NDXB01020488.1:0-15076 GCA_002631895.1 Agapornis roseicollis
GGTGGTGGTCGATGAGAACATGAACATGAGCCGGCTGCAGTGTGCGCTTGCAGCCCAGAAAGTGACCGCATCCTGGGCTGCATCCAAAGGAGCGTGACCAGCAGGTCCAAGGAGGTGATCCTGCCCCTCTACTCTGCTCTTGTGAGACCTCACCTGGAGCATTGTGTGCAGTTCTGGTGTCCTCAACATCAAAAGGACATGGAGCTGTTNCCTGCCCCTCTACTCTGCTCTTGTGAGACCTCACCTGGAGCATTGTGTGCAGTTCTGGTGTCCTCAACATAAAAAGGACATGGAGCTGTTAGAACAAGTCCAGAGGAGGCCATGAGGATGATCAAGGGACTGGAGCATCTCCCATACAAAGACAGGCTGGGAAAGTTGGGGCTGTTCAGCCTGGGGAAGAGAAGGCTGCATGGAGACCTCATAGCAGCCTTCCAGTATCTGAAGGGGGCCTATAGGGATGCTGGGGAGGCACTCTTCATTAGGGACTGTAGTGACAGGACAAGGGGTAACGGGTTCAAATGTAAACAGGGGAAGTTTAGATTGGATATAAGGAGTAAGTTCTTTACTCTGAGGGTGGTGAGGCACTGGAATGGGTTGCCCAAGGAAGTTGTGAGAGCCTTGGGTGACATGGTTTAGTGTGAGGTGACCCTGCCCATGGCAGGGGGTTTGGAACTGGATGATCTTAAGGTCCTTTCCAATCCAAACCATTCTGTGATTCTACTTCTTCTCCTCCTGCAGATATATGGACAGGACAGAGACAGCAAGTATGGGGAGGCTTTATTGCCTATGGAACCTATATCCTTTGATGGGGTAGTTCTAGAGTACTTTTGATTTGATATAAAGCCAAGGAATTTTCCATGCATGGTTACAGAAGCAGACACTTCAAGCTCTTATCTTCCCCAAAGTGGAAATGTTTTGTAACCAAGCATTTAGAAAGACAGAAGACAATTTTTGTAGACAACAAAATGTTTTTCAAGTCACTAAACTACAGACATTTAAAGACTCAATAAGCTTGAATTTGACATGAAAACAGCCAAGCAATATTTTAACTGTCTCAAAATTGCCTCTGTGAGACAGAAAACATGGCAACATTCACCTGAACATGGGAACAATGTGTATTCCCTACTCCGAGTTCACTGCAGAGGACAAAAACATTGCAAAAACTCTGCTCTAAAAAGAAACCCCTGTTGGAACTGAATAATCTTTAGGTCCTTTCCAACCCAAACCATTCTATGATTCTAATTGCACAATTCCAGATCTATTTGGTCTCTCTCTCAAGGATGCCATGGATGTAACCTCACCTAACTTGTAGGAAAAGCCAAGTCCCTGGGGCCAACCTCTCAGCACGTGCATCCTCCTCGCCTGTGGGACCTGCAAACCCACTAAATTCAGGACCAAAAAAATGCACATGTTCCAACCCCATTTTAAGCCTGCCCGAGTCATGAAGCCTGGGGAAGCAGCTTGCAGGAGCACATCCTGCGTGAAGACGTGAATGACTTCTGAAAGCAGAACATCAATTACTCTGGTAATTGTCTGGTCCATAGTAGCATCTATAGAATTGCTACTCTCAGGTCCATGTGTCTCCTAAGACAGACCAAAGTGTGTTGACTAGTGTATAGTAAGTGAGGTTTTAAAATATTAAGCTCAACACTGAGCTCAACTCACTGCTTCACCTTAAGCTGAAGCTGTTTCTGTGTGTCTCTTGTGTTGTATGAATTGCCTTCCCACATAAGCAACAGCAAATGTAACATCCCCCGGACTTCCCATATGGCTCAGCTAACTTACAAATTAAAACTGAATTGATTAATTAAATGCAATTAAAGTTGCACCACTGATAATTGTCTTTCTTTTCAGTACTTCTTCAGTAGTATCAATAAGGTCACTTAGTATAAAACCACTTAATAAATCCAGTGATGAGCGTGTCTTACTGCTTTATATCTCCTTATAGCAATAGTGGGAGCTTGTAGGAAAAAATAATGTAGTTTAAGTTAAGAATTAAAGTCTAAATTAAGAATTAAAACACCTCTGCTCCCCCAGTGCTACATGCTGGAGAAAGCATGGAGATCCGATACAAGGGTTTTTGCACAAAAAGCATACTTGTGAAGACTTCACATGCAACTGCTGTACTTACCGTGCTCAGCTCCAGAGAAAAAAACCTGAGTGTTTGGCATTTACACCTAAGTTGCACAATGTTGAAGTTAACAACTGGGGCTGGGGATTTACCCTTGTGCCCTTGCAGGCTGCATACAGCAGTGCTCTAACTCTGTAAGCTTTAATGTGCAACATAAAGGAAGAGAATAATGGCAGGAAAATGGTATATCTAATACAAGCACCAAATGTGTATTTTATATATATATATAATACAGTAGTGCAGGCAAGAGTGTCCATGTTGTCATGCAGGACGAGTTTATTACATGACAGAGGAGTGAGGAGGAAGAAACGGAGACCAAGTGCATCATTACTCAACTCATTCTGGAAAACAAGCCAAAGGCTTTAGTTTTAAGTAAAAGCCCTCAGAGACTGTATTTTCACAAGCTATTTTGGAATTCCAATGAAATCTCAATGAAGCCAAATTGCAGCTGTATCAGCCACAGACTTGTGGTGATGTTCATTCCTAATGGGCCTGCGGAGCTTTGAGCTTGTTATCACCTGTGTGATAACAAATATAAACCACTCCAAAAATACTCCTGGCATCAGCCTCCTGACTTAATGTCAGTGAATAAACAAGGAAACCACCAACACAATGATGTGCTATCTCAAGAGATGTGGGTTTGGACTTAAGTTTCCTCTCCGAACTCTGCCTAATAATTTCCCAAGAGGCTCAAAATTGTTATTCTTTGATACTTGAAGGCTCCTTGGGTGGTGTTTTTCACCCTTTCTAGGCTGAATGCACCTGGTTTCCATTTCTTGTGTGAGTGTTGTATCAGAGGGAAGGGCAGGTGGTGGAGCCTTACTGTACTTCTCCTCCTTGCATCTCTGCAGGATCTCTAAGCTCCTCTGGTGAACTGGGTGATGGAGAAAGCTAAAACTATCCACACTTTTCAAAACCGCACATGGCACTGCATCATCATGCCCTTGGGAAGCAAAATGAAAACAAAACAGAAAATTGAGAGAGGAGAAAGATTATAATAAGCAGAAATCAGGAGAGGGTAAAGAACAAGCCCGAAGGGCACGAGAGCTTGAGGGTCATGTGTTTTTTGGTGCTTGACACAATTTAACCTTGGGTTCCTCTGGATACGGAGCCATGGCACAGGAGCAATGGGTGGACCACATCCCAACCCTGCTTATAATCCTTTAGAGGATTCAGAGTATAATCACTTTATAATCACTCCCAGATTATTTGGGCATAAAATACATGATTTGATAAATTTTGGTTTTATTAACTGCTTTTTAAAACCTTTTCCATGCCTCTGTCAGGCGTTATCTGCAGTTCCCTGTCTGGATGCTCCTGGACACAGCCACCTCAAATTCCCATATTGCACCCCAGTGCCCCACTTTGATCAGACACTGGTAATTAAAAGGAACAAGAAATGGTTTGTATTAAACAAGGGTTCCATACTCCTCGAAGGCAGAGGACACAGGATCTGGAGTTACATAGAATGGTCAAAAGTTGGAAGAAACCATCATTGTGTAGCCAAGAGGACTTTTGATGGCCCAGCTCTGACCACAGGGTGGAGAAGAGGTTAAACAAGTGACAGTGTGTGAACAGGCAGCACCTCTCCACCATAGTTTAAGTGCCCAAGTCATGGCCACATCGTACTCCCATTGAGCCGTGATGAGGTCACCGAGGAGTTACCTTGTGTCAGCACTGAAGCATTTCATACCAACTCATTTAACCATCAAAAAGGACTGATCTGAACTTTCCAGAGGCACACTCTCAAGGGGCATCTTCCTCACATTAACACCATGCTCTCACTTGGATCTCAAAGACCCATTTTTTTGGTTGCTAGCACATTTATTTGGCACATGCAGTTTGGCTTTTTTTATTCTTTCAGTGTGTATGTGGTTTTTTGGTGTCAAGCTTCAGGACTAAACTTGCAGAAGTCAAAAGCATCATTTTTGAGAAGACATTATCACATAGGGCAGCCACAATAGGCACTAACCCAAACAGCAACCTTTGCTGGCTGAATGCAAAGGCAGAGCCCATTGAGGGAGGGCAAAGGCCCAGAACCATAAGCCCTTTGTCAGAGAGGATTTAGGTTCATGTCCAGCAAAAGCAAGATGAAAAAGCTGTGAGTCTCTACGGCCTGGTTTGAATGGCATCAGTTCTTCCAACCCCTTTAAGGCCAGATTGGACAGAGCCTTGGGCAACATGGTCTAGTGTGAGGCATCCCTATATATGGCAGTGGGTTGGAACTAGATGATCTTAAGGTTCTTTCCAACTCAAACCCTTCTGTGATTCTGTCAGTTTTCCCTAACAAAAAATTAGGGGTTTTTTGGTAATAAATTCATATTGATGACACAGCAAATAATGTCAATTAGCCAAATTTCTTCCCTAAAAAGCTTGATAATGTTCCTTTAATTGAAGTTCACTAACAAAATCTAGTTCAAATGTGTAGTTCGCCTGATAAACTCAACTATAATGATAATAAAATCATATTATTGAAGAAGTCCACCCTTCAGCTAACTGCAGCCTGCCAGCTCCTCAGTGTTTCATCCAAGGAGGGTAGGCAGTGCTGTAAGACATACCTCCTGGGCAGAAGAGTAAGGTACCCAACAAAATTCACAGTGGTACTGCTTTGCTGCTCTACACCTCCAGGTTAACAAGAACAATCATCAGTCACTAAAAGCTGCACTACTGAGATATTAGGAGCACAAAAAAAGAAGAGTCCCCAAAGCAGGCAGGAAGGAATGCTGATTATCCCCGCAGAAGCATCTGTAGCACTGGCATAGAGAAGATAACCAAAAGGATGATGCAGAAAGGAGCAAAGCAAAATTTTGCAGAGCTGATTATACATAAGCTGGAGATTTGTTGTGAAAATCCCCACTGAGTATTGCAAGCGTGACTTGTGCAGGCCTTCAGACAGTGAAAAGCAATGGAGACCCATCTGGGGTTAAGACAAAAGAGTGTTAAATAAAACCAAAGCATGCTTCAGCTATTTTCCTACTGATTCAATATACCTGCCTGGTGGATGGGAGCAGCAGCAGACAGGACCTCAGAAACCAAGAACCAAAGTCCATGAGAACATGAAGCATGCACTCATGGCTGAACGTCCATGTATGAAGTTATTTTCTGCTAATCTACCATAACGTTATCGAAAGCCCCATGTCTGTGGGCAGGAACACATTCAAATCAGGCTAAGTAAAGCCAGCAAGCTTTGGTAAAAGTCCAGACTAGACCTAAATCACAGCCTGTCTTTGGTTGTCTATTGAGGTGGGGTGATTTTAGTGATTCGTTATTAATTCATCACTATGGTGCTTCTCCAGAGAGGCCAGAGGCAGCTGAATGTCAGTGGTCCCAGCTCCGCCAGTAGGGCAAGTTTTCCCAATGGATAAGATGCACCTCAATATGGGAACTAGATTTAGGTGACCTCCTCCCACTAGTTCTGCCTCTATAATGGTGACTTTCTCACAACTTTTTCCCAATTCATGCTGAAGATGGACATAGAAATTTGGAGTATAAATTACCTGAGGATTGTTGGGTAGCTTAAGACAAACCTTCTCCAGCCTTCTGAGGCATTTTGTTCTTTTTTCTGGACTCCAAACCCAGCAATTACAAAGCACAAAGCCATTTAAAAGCAGGCTAAAGAATCCCAGAGAGATAAAACAGCAGCACCACGTGCTAGAAAATGGTTAGAAATCCAGCCACTACAGTGTGTTGGTTAGTTTTGGTATGGAAAGAAATGGTGATGTAAGAACTGAGCCTCAGAATTGTCTGAAAACCTCCTGGACTCTATTTTATACCTATATATTGATATATAGATATAAGCAAGTTATTGCCAGAAACTGAAGACTGAAAAGCAGAAAGCTAGCTAGGAGGAGACGAGCATGGCAGGCACAACCAATTGCCAGAAAGCAAAGCAGGGCTTGAAATCAGCTCTAATTTTCCAAGACTGAACTTATTTTTACTATCTCCTTGAGCAGCTTGCTTCAGTTCAGCCTGGGCTTAGTCCAAGACAAAAAGATGATGGTCAGAAAATGCAAACATGGATTTTGGTATCTAACTCGAGTGGAGTTTCTCCCAATGCCAAACATTTTGCCATCTACCTCTTGGTGTTATGGAACACCACTGTCCATAAATGCTGCCTGGATATGCCAGATAGACCCAGGTTCATGA
Source organism: Agapornis roseicollis (assembly GCA_002631895.1). Classification (NCBI taxonomy): domain Eukaryota; kingdom Metazoa; phylum Chordata; class Aves; order Psittaciformes; family Psittacidae; genus Agapornis; species Agapornis roseicollis. The sequence continues at coordinate 6,278 of NDXB01020488.1, forward strand.
GAAACATCTTTGCTCTAACATTACACCTGGGAGGTTCAGAAATCTCAAGAACCAAAAGCTGATTTCTGCCTCCTGCTCCTGGGATGCTGTTATTCACCCCAAACAAGAAAAATATTCTTTCAGTTGTATGGTTCCCATTCCTATGTTCCTTATCTCAGGCTCCTTGGCTCTCCTTGATGCACACCTCTCTGACTGAAAACTTCATGGTGCAGCTCTGCACTTTGTTTTAACTCAGCTGACATTTTCCCTGCTGTGTCTCTAATTTCATCATGAATTTCAAGCCCTCTTGTGCCCAGAAATTAATAGTAATAGCTTGTACCCATCTTCTCCGAATTGGTTTATGCAGAGAAATGGTCTAAAAGCACAGCCAGGTATTGCCTGCCATAGCATGATGATGCACCATCACTTTCCTTTAATTTAATGCCCTTGTGCTCAGCACGAAGTGGTTCTGGATGACTGCGAAGCAATGAATTTTGCTAGACAAGAGACACTCCCTTGCAGCTTAAAGGGTGAACAGCTTGAAAAATTACAGAGAAAAGTTAGTGCCTTTTTTTGTTTCCAGTTCAAGAATTCCTAGAAAATAGAACTTGGCCTTATTTGCTAAATAGTTGTTATGTTTCTGTTTGAGTCATTCTGGATTTCCTACGCATGCACCCTACAGAAAGGAAAAGTTACAAGCAGCAAAGTGAAATTCTTCCCTTACAATGTGCTCAAATCCAAATGTACATTTCAATGGAACTTTTGAACAGCAAAAATTGACATGTTAATGATTTTTGAATAGATCAATCACTCCTTATAAGTGAGGCTACTAAACATACCATGGTAATACATGGGACCTAAGCTGCTGCTGAAAAGCAGGCGCTAGAATTAGGACATAGACACACGTACCAGTTTTCTTCTCCACGTATCGTTTTCCAGCCTCCCTAAAGGCAACCATGGCCCTGAAGAACGCCCGCAGGATGGCCCAGCGAAAGACAGCCACCGGGTCGATCCCGATCATCCCACAGATGAAGGCGTTCTTGCTGCTTCGAAGAAGAGCTACTATGTCTGGGCGCATGTGATCTGTGTTCTTCTCACGGAAATCCTAGGGAAAGACACATGGGGGGAGGGGGGGGGGAAGAGGAAAATGTACAATTATCTACAAGATGCAGCAGGTCAGATCTGGATGTCCCTGGGACAGCACAGCTATTGACTCTGCTTCTATCTTTTTTTTTTTTTTTGCCCCTATATTAGGCACCTGGCTTTGTCTAGAAAAGAAATGTTTTACCCCAAAGCACTCTGAAGCATTGTAAAGCTGATGCATATCCTGGGCTGCATCAAAAGAAGCATGACCAGCAGGTCAAAGGAGGTGATCCTACCCCTCTGCTCTCATGAGACCCCACTTGGCGCGCTGTGTGCACAGTTCTGGTGTCCTCAACAGAGGAAGGACATGGAGCTGTGGAAGCAAGTCCAGAGGAGGCCATGAGGATGCTCAGGGGCTGGAGCACCTCCCAGATGGAGGCAGGTGGAGAACATTGGGGCTGTTCAGCCTGGAGAAGAGAAGCTGCGTGGAGACATCAGAGCAGCCTCCAGTGTCTGAAGGGGGCTACAAGGATGCTCGAGAGGGACTGGACTCTTCATCAGGGATTTTAGCGACAGGACAAGGGGTGATGGGTTCAAACTGAAGCAGGGGATGTTCAGGTTAGATATAAGGCAGAATTTCTTCCCTGTGAGGGTTGTGGGACACTTGCATGAGTTACTCAGAGAAGCTGTGGCTGCCATATCCCTGGCAGTGTTTAAGCCCAGGTTGGAAGGGGACTGTTGACATGGTCTAGTGTGAGGTGTTCCTGCCCATGGCAGATGGTTGGGACTGGATGGTCTTAAGGTCCCCTCCAACCCAAACCATTCTATGATTAGATGATTTTATGCTTAAGTTTGTCACATGCATTTACTGTATCAGAAACAGAATTACAGCTTTGCAGTTGTAAATCCTGAGGCTGTTTCTTATATAGGCTCAGCTGCCCACCAGAATTGCTTCTGCTATTAAGTGAAATGAATATAAACAGGGCCAACTTTGAAATCTTTTGAATGGCATTTCCAAAAGTCCCTGAAGCAGTGAGATGCTGAGCACTATGGTTGTGTAACCTGTGTTAAAAAACGGTGAACAATGAAAACAACAGGATTTTCTACACAAATCAAGCCCAGAAAGGCTACCAAATACCCAATCTCAACCCATCACTAGGACATAATCAACCTCAGTGTGCATTCCTAAATTCTTCCCCAAAATGCCAACACACAGAGCTCTCAAAGTGAAGGAGAGCAGGATGATACAATCCCCATCACCTTCTCATTTCGGCCAAGCCTTTTACCAAACACTTCTCTCCCAATCCTCATGTCTCTTCTCCAGCCAAGTCCTCTCCAAAGCTGCTCTGTGGAGCCACTGGGGCTCTCCCTCCCCATCACAGTTAGGAGATTTACCTGAAAACAACTGCTGGGTGACTGACCTTCACTCCATACTTCACTTTGCCCGCATAGTGTCTGATGATGAAAGCTGGCTCCATGACTGCTGGAAATTCAATGTAGGAGTTCTCTTCATGTTGACGTTTAAACTTGTCCAGCAGCGTCTGGTTTGTGGCTTGAGGAAAACTGAGTGGAAAGAATTCAAAAGAAGACAACCATAAACCCAACGAAAAAGCTTTTACACTTCTTTCCTGACCACAAATGGGAAAAGAGAGAGATTCTGAGGTTCCACTTCCATGCCTGCAGAAGCAAGCATTATTCTGTATACTGTCACGGGGTTATATACAAACACAAGGTATATTTGGTGCCTGGAGAGCTCTAAGCTGATTTAGTAGTGATCTGAAGTCAGTTCTGAAAGCACAAATAGGTGTATGTTGTGGTATCCTGCATCACATGCCCACTGCATAGACATTATTGATGGTAGCTGCATTTATGTGAGACCCCAAGTTTCTCTCACTGGTTTTGAGACCTGGACACCTCTGGAATCTATGGGGTATTTGCACATCTAGGAAATACTGAGCTTACAAATCTCATTTCAGTGTCAAGAGTTACTTGACTGATCTTGCCAGAGAGAGGAGGAACAAGTTGTCCAGAGAAGCTGTGGCTGCCCCATCCCTTGCAGTGTCCAAGGCCAGGTTGGACACAGGGGCTTGGAGCAAGCTGCTCCAGTGGAAGGGGTCCCTGCCCATGGCAGGGGTTGGAGCTTTAAGGTTCTTTCCAAACCAAACCAGTCTGGGATTCTATGATCTGCTAACTTCTACCAAGACAAGTTGGTTGGATATCACCAAGGACGCAAATCTAAGCTGCACTCCTGATGCCCATCAAGCTCCATGGAAGCATAGCCCCTATGTATAAGTGCCCTCAGTTCCCTATGGCTTAATTTTTAAAACTAAATTGATCAATCAACCTTGTATCTCAACAGCAGCACCCACACAACCTGCCTTAACTCATGTACTGGGATTCCCCCTTAACTCAGCTCAACTTCAAGCATCTTCATGTTATTATACCACAAGAGACAGGGAGACAAAAGAGGAGAGAAGCAAAGGAGAACTTTTCCCTTCCTTTTAACAGAAGAATTCTTGAAACACAGTTTTAGTTCTCATTTGTCAAGGCTCTTTGCTCTGTTTGCTGATTTGCCACTGCTTGCTTTACCACCTTGGAAACAAAACTAGAGACAGAAGCTAAATCAGCCTAGCAAGCTAAGAGAATCTTTCTGGGACAAATCACAATAGGGAAGACTTGAGGATAAACACTTTTTAAGTGAAAAAACCCCAATAATCTGCAAACCCAACAGTTTCCTACTCACTTGCTTTCCTCATCCAGCAGATGGAGCAGGCCCGTCGGCTTCTTACTGATCAGGTTGATGCAACTGGAGTTGTCTATGTAGTCAATGTTGTGCCAGCTAATTCCTTCTGCTCTATATTCCTCCTAAAAACCCCCACAGATATAAGAAGGATGTTGGGTGGAAGAAAAAAAAGATATAAAAACTGCTGAAATTGAAAGGATTTTCTGGACAATGATGCACTGTTTACCAAAACGAACATTTATTCTGTGAATATTCCACCAAGATTTTATTTGATGCAACAGAACATTATAAAAAACAACATGAACAACCTAAACAGAGCATTTAACAATTTCAGGTGCAGCAGACTTGCTCAGATACAGGTTAGCTATCTGGCACACGTCTTCTGAGGATGCAAGACATGCCACGTGTCACTGATTCTTGCTTTCCTTTTCCTAGACTGCCTTTAAAGCATAATACAATGTGTTTGCATCAAGTAACAGTATTTACTTCCTAGAAGAAATGGTGTATAGAACATGTTCATTTAATTACAAACAAAAACCAATTTAACTCCCTTTCTTGCTTCACTGCACTCAACTCTGTACCTCACAACATTAATGGTTGGCATCATAAGGGCTATGAAGAGACCTCAGGCTAGCAGAAATCACTGCTCCAAGACCAGAAGAGCTACAGCCTTCTACAGTAAAAGTGAGGATCTGCCCCAAATTCATGCTGAGTAAAAAAAGAACTCTTTATTTTATATTTATTATCCTGGGCTGCACCCCCAGAGTGTGAGCAGCAGCTTAGGAAGGGGATCCTGCCCCTCTGCTGTGCTCTGGGGAGACCCCCCCACCAGCCCTGATCCAGCTCTGGGGCAGCAGCACAAGAGGGATGTGGAGCTGTTGGAGCGAGGCCAGAGGAGGCCATGGAGATGCTGCAAGGGCTGGAACAGCTCTGCGCTGGAGCCAGGCTGAGAGAGCTGGGCTGGGGCAGCCTGGACAAGAGAAGGCTCCTGAAGGGGAGACCTGAGAGCAGCTCCAGTGCCTAAAGGGGCTACAAGAAAGCTGGAGAGGGGCTTGGGACAAGGGACTGTAGGGACAGGCCAAGGGGAATGGCTTGAACCTGCCCAAGGGGAGACTCAGATGAGCCTTTAGGCAGAAGCTGTTCCCTGTGAGGGTGCTGAGGTGCTGGCCCAGGGTGCCCAGAGAAGCTGTGGCTGCCCCATTTCTCGCAGTGTTGAAGGCCAGGTTGGACACAGGGGTTTGGAGCAAGCTGCTCCAGTGGAAGGGGTCCCTACCCATGGCAGGGGTTGGAGCTGGAGGAGCTTTAACGTCTCACCAAAGTAACTCCAAGCCTTGCTCTTTTATAAAGGTCATTTTCTCTGAGATAGATTTGCAATTGGATTACTCTGAGAAGTTGCCTGCAGGGATTATTGTGAGGCACCTGGAAGAAAGTAGAGTTCAGAAATTGTATTTTTTATCATATGCTTTTAAGGCTTGTGACTCACTCTACAAATAGCAACACTTGAACTGCACCTTACTCCATGTATTGGCAAAAGTCCTACCAATCCAAGCTGCATTTTTACTTCTCTATTGTAAGACATTTTGATGTAGAAGTGAAGAAAAACAATAAAATATTCTGAGAACTGCACTAATATGATGCACCTTTATAACAATCCCATTCATCTTTATTGCTGCTTCTGCTTTCAGTTTTAATATGAGCAAAGAACTTTTAAAACGGGTATTTTACAAACTCTCATCCCAAATTAACATGAACTCCACATACATTATTTTGGGAATTAAAAGACCCTGAAGTGCTTTGAGACATCTCAAAAGGAAATTTTGGCTAAAACCCTCCAAGGTCCTTAATTCAGTATTTGAGATGTCATGTACCTTTACACCAATGTATTCTCTGTAAGCACAGGAGTTTTTAATGGCTCTAAAGCCCTTAAGGTTCAAAACATAAACCACCTCATTGGAAAAAAAACCAAAATAATCCTGAAAAGAAGGAATAACTCCCCAGGATGAATTTTAGGTTTTATTTTTACATTTTTTACTTTTTTTCTTTGGTTCCTGATGAGCAACCAGGACCCAGCAGGGATGCAGGATGATTCACAAGCCCCTGCTGAACTATAGGCATTTCAAATTCAGACAGTTAAGACTCATTGCATTTTTAGTGGAAGTCAGGAAAAAAGCTTCTCTCCAGCAATCAGCCAACTGGAGAATACTGCATATTTCTTTAGCAAGCATGAGCTTCTCCTGAGTGATTTAGAAGAGAGCTGGTGATGCATGCAGTAGTAATGAGAGAGAGCATCATTTATCAACATCTGCTCCTGACAGCCACTTCAGTGGATGCAGGGTCCATTAGTCCCAGCTTTGCCTGCTCAGGTCTGGTCTTGAGCACCCAGAGAGCAATAAACTTGCTGCAATGGTAAAGAAGAGCCTGATTTTAGTTGTGATGGTGCATGTTACTTGCCTTACCTATTTAGCATCAAGACTCTTTCTTGAACTACTTGTATGGGGGCTTTACATTTCTTTTTCCCCCAAACTCACCGATTTTTAAGGGTTTTAAGTCTGCATACATCTAAGTTGGTCACATACCATCACTCTGCTCCAGAAGCCCTCTAGACATCCATAGCTCAATGGTGAGCAGCTGCACAGTGAACACTGCTGTGAAATTCTGACCACACCAAAAACTTCTCCTACTCCTCAGGTCAAAGGAAAAGAACTGAACAGCAATGCCAGCTGCTGGGGTTTTCTTTAAATACACTCCAGTATATGAGCATAAAAGATCTGAGTTCAAGATCCCTACTTCTTTAGGCTCAGTTGAGGATGTCCTTGCTCACTGCAGAGGGGTTGGACCAGATGACTTTTGAGGGTCCCTTCCAACTCAAACTATTCCAGGATTTTCAGCTCTGCTCCAGACAGTGCATGACCTGAGGCCAGTCACCAATGTAAGTCCTGGCCTCGGTTTCTTCAGCTGCAGGATTTTGGCTACTTTTCCCTCCTATGCTTGTTTTCCTTTGGGCTGGGTCAGAAAATCTTGCTCCCAGGGCTGTTCCCTACATCTGTTTGTCCACTGCTCCCTCCCTTCCATCCCCAGTGCAACCTCTTGCTGTGTTGGCCAAATACAAAGAGGGATTAAAGTCCTCAGCTAATAACCTTTTCCACAGGAACTCAGATACAGGCTCTCATTCCAAGACAGGCACACTGTAGCAGCAGGAACTATTCCAGATCAATTGCTCCAAAGATGAAATGGAAAAAAATATCCCCCTTATTTCTTTCTTCCTAGCATTTTTCCAGTTATTGGTTTGTTTCCCTTCAGAATCGCAGCCCAGGAGAAATAACTACAGCTTTGTGATTGAGGGATAGGATTCCTTAGGTGTTTGCTGGTCTGCAGAACACAGTGCAAACTGTCCACATAAAGGCAGAAACTCTGCAGTAAAATCATTGCTGTCCAAATGTATAAGTTAAAAACCTCACGTTTCAGTTATTCATCTTCTATATTCATCTTCCAATGACTGTCTTTCTGTAGAATTCAGCTACTTAAAAGCTACTTCCAAAATATTCCTTCCCTTCTGAGCATGACGATCAAGTCTGCCATCCTTCATGAATCAAGGCTCCTTGCAGAGCACTTGAATATTAAGGAATTAGATCCAAACAACATCAGGTTTTCATTTAAGAAACAGACAGTCAAGATGAAGACAATACAAAACACTTCCAGACCATTCAAACAAACAAAAAAAGCCACAAACTGAAAGTTAATTAAAAAAACAGTTTAAATTTATACCATAATGTAGAACTAAATTATGTTGAGGGGAAAATCCAAATGTCCTATTCCTAAAAGACTGTCTTTACATCAAGAACTAATGCACTGGACATTACCACTATCTGCAAAAGTTTCTAATGCAATGAAGTCCAGAGAGTTCTATTTTTGGCATCCTTACTCCCAACAAAAATGTTTGGATTTACTCCTCCCATCCCTGGATAGCTGAAGGTGGAGTGATACAAGTTCACTGGAGAGGAGAGCACTGAGCTCCCAAACCTGGCAGCAGGAATTGAGCAAAGACCCCAAAATAAAGATATTTGGGCTTTTTTAGGGTCCAGCAGCTTCATATTTTCATTCTTGGGTGAGATGCTACTGATTGCTCCCCAGATAACCTGTAAAGCCACCACAAGTAGATTAATGCTTCCCAATTGTGCGTTTAGAAACAGTTCTGCTGCCAACCATGATGATGTTGACAGCATGTTAACACTGGACCTGCACATCACCAAAGAAGCTTGTTCCACCAGCATGAGTATAATCACACCTCAAAGGCCGTAACTCAAATCACGGCAGGGTTGTGCTGTTGTGGCTGCTTCAACACACTCACTGCAATAGCCAGGTCAGCAAAGTTGTGTCATGGGTCCTTCTGACTTGGCTGAAGTCCAGGAGAGAAGGGAGTGAGGGACTTCACCTCATGTCTCCTTAGCAGACAAAAACCCCATATATGTGTAGAGATACACATCTACTGATGAGGCTGCACCTTGAACCCTGTGTTCAGCTCTGGCCCTTGCTACAGGAGAGACATTGAGATGCTGGAGTGGGGCCACAGAAGGGCAGCGGAGCTGGTGCAAGGCCTGGAACCCGAGAGTGATGGAGAAGGGCTGAGGAACCTGGGGGGTTCAGTCTGGAGAAGGCTCGGGGGGACCTGATGGCTCCCTACAAGTGCCTGACAGGAGGATGGAGCCAGGAGGGGCTGGGCTCTGCTCCCAAGGAACAAGGGATGGGACAAGAGGAACTGGCCTCAAGCTGCACCAGGGCAGGTTTAGATGGAGCTGAGGAACAATTCCTTCCCCACAGGGTGCTCAGGCATTGGAACAGGCTGCCCAGGGCAGGGCTGAAGGCACTGGCCCTGCAAGTGTTCACAGCCCATGGAGATGAGGCCTCAGTGCCATGGGGCAGGGGTGGCCTTGGCAGTGTTGGAACGGTTGGACTGGGTGAGCTTGAAGGGCTTTTCCAGCCTGGTTGATTCTGTG